>JAHBCN010004389.1:0-64315 GCA_019359885.1 Listronotus oregonensis
CAGCCTCTTGTTCAGTTTTGAGTTTTGTAAATGAAGATTGCTGCGATTTCAACCGGCTGCAATTTTCGAATTTTCTGTCCGCAAACTTCCTGTTTTTTTTGAGTAATTTTAAAATTTTTTTTGTTTCATAATGACGTTTAATGTTATATTCTTTGAGAAGGCTATTTTTTCTTAAAATCAAACATAGCACCTTGTTACTGGACTCGATTAAAAAATACAATTTCTACTGTTTTTGAATTTTCTGACACAAAAATTTTCGCTTTTTTCCATACTAAATTCACACACAAAAGCAACAATTCAAATCAAAATACTTTTATAAAGATGTCTTAAATTTAAAACCCCCAAAACATTTTTTTAAGGGGTATGAATTTTTATTTAACAACAGTTATAGGAACTGACTTGGGTTGCGCCACTACCTTTTCTTATATTTCCAATTACTGCCATCTAGAGTGAGTGGAAGACCCAGAACTTTCTCGAACCAACAAATTATTTGAATTGCTATTAGCGCCATCTTTAGCGATAGAAGGTACTCCCTATTTCCGCTTGTGTCCACCAGATGTGTGTCACGTTCCCTCAGGGGTCGTACTCTACGACTAACGAAATTACAGATAATGACAGGAAAATTAATAATATGCAGTGTTGCCGTTTTGCGGACTTTAGTCCGATTTGCATTTTTTAAACGTTGTTACTTTTTCATTTTTTCATCAGTGGACTATTTCACTTTTACCACCGGAACAATGATAATAGGTTTTTTTGGCCCCAACACTGGAGTAATCAGTAGGCCCGAAGGCGGAAAATTTTTGGAGACCCCTGATCTAGATATTTAGTATCTTGTATCGTCTTTCATTTGTAAGTAAAAAAAAAAAGGTGATCCGGATTCGTGATCTAATAAGTAGGTTTCGTTTCCCAAAAATTGATTCTTTTTTCCTTAAAAGGAAAAACCGTGATTCGTATTTGTTTAAAATTCCTTTGAGGACCGGGATGGATATAATACAATGGCACTCCCGGGGAAATTTTTTATTTGGCTTTAAACAAGGAAGTACTACAGGGAAGTAAAGGCAAAATAGTTTGGGGTGTAAGTAAAAATAAAAACTATTAACCATCTTCAGTTTAAATAAATAGATCGCAATTTTAATAAGGTATGTTCTCTATTTTTTAAAAAGTTTTTTTTCCCCGCCCAAAAAGGTCCTTTTTTGCAATGGGTTTTTTTTAACCATATGTTGTATTTAGATCAATCGAATACAATTTCTTTAAATTTAAAAAATTTCAAAAGTAAGAATATATGTAGTTTTTAACCCCAAAAACGATTTATACTTTAGTAGGAGAGAAAATTAATTTTTTTTTTTTTTTTTAACATTTATAAAAGGAATTTAAAAAAAAGTATACTGGTTTACGGGTTAGGGGTTTTGGGAAACCCAAAAAAATTACGAAGGAAAATCTAAAGAATACCACTCTGGTGTTTCTAACTTGAAACCCCCAAACCAACGGAATGTTTTTTTTGTAATAATTAACAACGATTTGGATCAAATAAACTCTTTTTTGAAAAGCTTTTTTTTAACCATAATTATCAACTTAAATGCAGCCCGGAAGTTCTTTAGTTTTTCCCCAGTAAATCTAAGAAAAGGTATGGAAAGTGTATAATATTTATCTTCTGAAAAGGGGGGTGAGGAAAAACCCCCAAGATAATTAAAAAATAAAAAACTTAAAGCTCCCTTTTTAAAAAAGGTAGGCTATTTTTGGGTTAAATACAAGTATACAGTGTTTTTTTTGCCTTTTTTTATGGATTATCCTGTCGACAAAAAAAAAATTGGGGATCATGGTTTTAAAAAAGGAAACTAAGGAGAACTCTAAAATTTTTAAAAAAATTATAATTTTGTTTATTCAGGTAGGTATAAGCTTAAAATTACATTAAGAAATTAAATATATGAAAAAAAAATTTTTTTTTTAAAAAATTATCATAATAATTACAGTTTAATATAAATATCCAAATCTAATTCTGTTTCACTATCAGAGTCATCATTGTGATTAATTTTAATGGTTTATGTTGTTTTTATAGAAATGTAAAGTCCTCAATTTTTTAATGTGCTTTACTGAATTTTTTCAGCTCTCAACTGGTATGTTAGTAATTCATTTTTTTTTCAAATTTATAACACTGGGACTTAAAGTAAGTGTAACATTTTCTGCCCGATCTTTGACTTTCTGATTCCACAAATGCTCTATGGGGTTAAACCAAGGAAGTTTAAAAAGGGTTGAAAATATTAGAACAAAATTGTCCAGGCGGGGGGGCAGCGGGGGAATCGGGGGGGTTGGCCCGCGGAGTTTGCGCAATGAATAGTAAACCGGGGCCCATAAAGTTGAACCCAAATGTCAAATTCAAGCATTCCCCTTTTTTTTCACAAAAATTTTGGTTATTAAACGATACACCATGAATATTTAAAATTATTGTGTAATATTGGGTTTTTTTTCATCTGGTATAATTGGAAAGAATAGATGGTGCCATTTACAGCCTTCTATTTTGGTCAATATTTTTGGGGTTTTTGATTTTTTTCCAAAAACTTTTAAAAAATAAAAAAAAGATTTTTAAAAAAAAATTTCAAACATTGTATGATAGTTTCATGTATTTCACCAATTTTGTGATAAAAAAGGGGAAATAGTGTAAATGAGTTTAATCTAATCCAAGATTGTGGTTGTACATTAAAAAAGGAAAAATTTTATAACTGCTTTTAGGCATATACTTTTCACTAATAACAAACATTCATGAGACAGAATATAGTGGTTAAAAATGTTTAGTAACCTTTGGTACGTGGGGATCCATTGTAACAGTAACCGTTAAATATCATGTTGATAATGTAAGTTTAAAAACCAAAAAACTTTTTTTAAACAAATACAAAAAAAGCAAAAGAAACTTTAAAATAAAAACTTTCTTTTATTCAATTAGAGGGACCTGTATATATTAAAATTTCCTGGTCTGCCCAGTTGTTTTAATAATTTTATCCTTTTAAAAAATTCTAAATTATTAAATGAAAAAAAATACCTAAATTAAACCTTATTTCCTTTTAATAATCCCGAAATACACAAACATTTAAATCATCGGATAGTTAAAATTGCCTTACTTTTTTTCACTGCTATTTCCTATGAAATTTTCATTTTCTATAATTCATAATTGAATTA
Organism: Listronotus oregonensis; assembly: GCA_019359885.1. Classification (NCBI taxonomy): domain Eukaryota; kingdom Metazoa; phylum Arthropoda; class Insecta; order Coleoptera; family Curculionidae; genus Listronotus; species Listronotus oregonensis. The sequence goes on from JAHBCN010004389.1 coordinate 3,172, forward strand.
TTATTTATTCGGTTACCTAACGTTACGTCTCATAAGAAGCCCCCAATTTAAATATAAAAATACTTCCCCAAAGAAAAAAATATTTCCCCCAGATTTCAAGATAAAACCATACAACCTCTAGTCATTTTGTTACGATATTTTAAGTAACAAACAATAAACACAAAATTATAGTCACAATTTAATAAAAACTAATCACTAAAATAAGAAGGTTTTTTCAACCCAAAAAAAATTCTGCAACCAAAATATAATCCCCAAAAAGCAAAACAATCAAAAAACGGCTCTCAAAAATATAATGTGTTGCCAACACACACTGATTTATCAGTGTGTAATGCAACACATTAAAATTTTTAATTTTGTTACTGGAAAAACGGCGGAGCCAACTCTGACAGTTTTTTTATACTGGGGGGGCTTTTTTTGATCGAATGGGCCATAGCTTTGGGGCCCCTACACCTTTAAACTTTTGGGTTAAAATACAGTAAAAATAGGAAGCTAAGACAGTATGCCCAGCCTGTTCACCCAAAAATTTCACATACATTTTTTTTTTTAATTGCATTAATTTGGGATTTAAATGTTCCCTTTTTTAAAATTGTTAAAATAAAAATCTTTTCTAACAAATATTTCTTTTTTTTGTTTTGAACTTGATGAAGCTGGGTTGGGGGGAGAGACGCTGTGGTGCTTTTTTTCCCCAGTACAAAACCTGTTTGAAATATTTTTAAAAAATAATTTTGAAACCAGTTTTCAAAAGTTTTACTTGTATCCTCATGATAATCCAACTAGAACCCCTTAATATTCTTTGCAGACAACAGCAAACAGTTTAAAGCCGTCTTTGAACCAGCGAGTATTATGGTAATGCATTTTCCTTTATTTGAAGGTGCTTTTGTCTAAGTTTTGACTGAAATCAACCCTCCTTTGGATACTGTGTCTTGTGTATCGAACCATTTTCTAAAAAAATTATGGATCTGTTTTCTCCCATTTTTTAAATTTTTCTTAAAGGGAAAATTAAATCTCAAGGGTAATCGGGATTCCATTCCATTTTCTTTTGTTATTTTGCTTTTAAACCCTTTTTAAAACAACTCTATGGAGGGTCTCTAATATTTATTTTTTTGGTCCCGTCATTTTTTTCTGAATCCACTTTATATTTTAATAAATTTGGAAAAAATGTACTATGTAAAAAAGCATTTTGGATCCACATTTTTTTTTTACCAAAATTGGCAGGTCAAATTCTTAAAATGCCACTGGGGAAATTAAAAAAAGTGGTACACAAAAATCTTCAAAAACCATAGACACTTTTTTAAATTTTAAATTTTTTAAGAAATTAAAAATTTTTATTTTAAAATTTTCTTACCTATATCTAAAAGTTAAGACGTTTAGGACATGCATTCATATGAAGTTTTTTTTTTAAAAAGGACCCAAAAAAATTTCTTTGTAAATATTGACCTACAATAAAAGCCCCAGTTAAATGAAAAATTACCCCCCCGATATTTTATTTCTCAAAAAAGGTGATTTTCTTCAATCAAGAATACCTTTTTTATTTTAAGGTTAAATCACCAAAAAAAAAATTTTTTGAGCCTTTATCATACAGGGTTTAAAAAAAATTTCTATTATTGTGTCGGGCTCGCCTTGGCAAACTAAATAAAAATATGATTTAATGGATTTGTTTTAATAAGACTTATTGTCCTATTTAAAAAAAAATTTAAAATTTCGCCTAGTATTTTAAAATTATTTAAACAAAAAAAATTTTCAGGGGGGTCCATGGCCCTTTCCGGGGGAGGGTCATAGGAAAAAAAATTTTAAGGGGGAAATTTTTAATTTTTTGGTTTTCATTGATTCCAGAGATTGGCCATATTTTTTGGGCCATACTACAAAATCGTTTTTTGTAAAAAAATTTACATTAATAAGGGCTTTTAATAAAGATTTTATATGCGTTATTAATACTTTTAAATAAACGATCGCTGAAAAATCAATTTTCTATGTAGAATTAATACGCCCTTAAATATTCGCAAGGAACACCCGTATACGCGAAGAGCACGGGGAATTCAGATCAAATTTCTGCCGGTCGTCATCATCGAAGAAACGGGAATTAATTTTTAACCCATCGAACGAAACTCTTCTAGGTGACCTTCACTAAAATTTAAAAAATTCTGATATATCTTGACCGGGTTGCAGATATACCCCGAAGGTCATCCACTTAACCAACTACTGTTTTCTTTTTTGGGGGGTTACAACACTCTTCTAAAAGTCATCTTTAAAACAAATATTTATATTTATCAAGTAAGTTGTTAAGTACTTTCTTTAGTATTGTAAGTGGGAACCTACACAAATTATTTTAACGGGGGAAAAAAAATAAATATATAGACAGTTTTTATAAAATTCTAGAACCGAATAATAGTTCAGGCAGTTAACATTTCACCCCCCAATTTTTTTTTTATGCACCGATTTATTTGAAATTTTGACAGATGTGATGGATGGTGAAAAGCAAAAAAAATATGGTGCCGATGTGCCAACCCTCCCCGGGGGGGGCAATTTTTTTCCAAAAAAATTTCCCCCGAAATCGATAGATGAGCAAATTTGAAGAAAAAAAAAGTCATGTCATGTTTTTTTCCCCGATCAATAGTTTTTAATTATTCGCAATTAAAAAAACGATTTTTCGTTATAAAAACCCATTTTCCTTTTTTTTTACAAAACTGTAATTTCGTTTATCGAAAAAGTGTAATGATCAAAAAAAAACTTTTAAAAAAAAAAAAAATTGTATTTTTGGGGCTTAAAAATTTTACCAAAAATTAAGGTGCAAAAAATCTTTTTTTTTTTAAAAATTAATACTTAACCTCAAATAACGGGAAAAGGGAAATTTTTCAACAAAAAAGGCATAGAATATTTTTAAAAGATAAAAGACCTTTAAAATGAGTACCGATAAAAACTTTTTTTCTGAAATTTCGTGAGATATGCTGAAAAAAATTAAAACTAAAAAAAAATAATAAAATTAATGTCATTTCATTCAAAATCAAAATTAAACTTATTCCTTGCACCAATTACTTTATTTGTATGTTATTTTTTACATCTGAAAGTTTTACGGATTAGAGATGCACAGTTTTGGAAAAAAGAGTTTAAATTATTTTTTTTTTTTGAATTTTTTTAAAAAAATTTTTTTTTCTTTTTTTAACTCCAAAACGAAAGGGGAAGGTACAAAAAAATTTTTAAAAGAAAAAAAAATGAAGCAATTTTTATGATGTTTTTTTTCCTACTTTTATTTTTTTTTTGGAAAAAAAATTTGGGGGAGTTATAACCGTTTAAACCCCCACTGTAGAGCAAAAAATTTTTCCGCACCCCTTTCCCCCCTTAACCAAAAAAATATAAGGGGGCCCCCAACCCCCTTTCTAAAAAAATAGGTTTGTCCCAAAAATTCCTTTTTAAAATTTTTTTTTTGGGGGAGGGATAGCTTTAAAATTAACAGAGTTAAAAAAAAATAAGATTTAAAATTTTAAAGCAGGGGGTTTTTTTGCAGGGTGTAGACAATTAAAATTTTTCCCCGTGTTTTAAAAAGCTTTTTACCGTTCAAAAACCCCGATTTGCCAAAATTGGGGAAAAAACCAAAATTAGATGATCACAAAAACAAGTGAACAGGGAAAATAAATTGAATAAAAAAAAAAAATTTTTTTACATATAACCTCGTGTTTTTTTAGGAACAAAAAAACTAAAACCCCTAATATGTAAAAATATGAATACCAATCAAAATACCGGCGCTGGTGTAAAAAAACAAAACTTGTTAAATAAAACAAAAAAAAAAAAAACATAGGTGCGAAAAATTTTTACAATATGGGTGTTAAGTTATTATGAACCATTAAAATGGTAGTTAGGTAGCATTGGTTTTTAAAAAATAAAATTCTTACGTCAGGCTGATCAATGGCGAACCGGGGGATAAAAAACAAAAAAGGGGGACAGGAAAGGGGCATTTTTAAAAAAAAAATTGAATTGACAAGTGATTGGAAAGAAAAAGCCTTTTTTTATTAAATGAACCAGTAAGATCCGCATTATGATCCAAATTTTTTCGGAATTGATTCCTCATTGAGAAATTTTAAAAAAAATTTTTATAAAATGGGTCCAAAAAGGGGTTAGTTTCAAAAGATAAACAAAAAAAGGTGGAAAAAATTTACTTAAAATTTTAACCTTTTTAACGGGGAAAAAAAAATAATGCACATTTAATTGGTCACCACGTTTTCCAGATTTAAATATGTATGACTTTTTTTGTGAGGTGTTCCATTTAATATCTTTTATTATTTATATATATATATATATATATATATATATATATATATATATATATATATATATATATATATATATATATATATATATATTCTACGGGAAAAAGCCCCATGAAGTGGGCCCCCCCCTTTTTGGGGTTTAAAAATTAAATTGGAAAAAAAAGTTTTAAAACAAAAGTTTTTGGGGTTTTTTTTGTTTTTATATTTTGCGAATAACATATGTAATCGGGGGGCAAAAAGAGCCCGTAAAAAGGATAAAGTTTTTTTTTCAAATGCCCCCATACTTTTCTTAAATTTTTTTTTTTCTCAAAAAATTCCCCGATTTTTTCGGCATACCCCTTTCCCCATTTCCCTTTTTTAAAAAGAATTCTCATTTATATATAAATTTGAATAAAAAAAACGCTCATCTTTAAAAAGTTGTTTTATCTTTCTAGGTTTTTTTGCGGTTTTTTGTAAAGTGACAAACAGCCAAAAGTAATAATTAATAAGTAATTAGATATCACATGACGGGGGAAATTAAAAAAAAAAAAAACGATTAAAAAAATTTTTTCCCACAGGTTAAAAAAATTCATTTTGGGGTTTTTTTTAAATCTCTATGGGATTTTATGGTTATTATGCGACTCTAAAAAAAACCCCGGGGCCCTAGAAACGTAAAACAACTTAAAAAAATGAGATTTTTTCCCTTTTAAATTTGTATTTAAATCGAATATCTCCCTTTATAGGGATACGAAAATGCTGAATAAAAATTATCTAAAATTTTATGCAGAAAACAAAAATGTAAAAAAAAATATAGGAAGTCTTTAAAAAAAATTTAAATTTTTTGTACGAATTTTTTTATCACCCTGTGTACATAACGTTGTTCGCAAAATATAGACCCCCAAAAAAGTATTTAGGCGGTGGGAGATCGCCCCCCAAAAGGGCCAATTTTCCGGGGGGGGCAAAAATTGGTTTTTGAATTTTTTTTTTTTTTCCCTCGTTTTCAGTACAGTAGTTATATTACACAGGTCCAAAAAAAGTGGTGTTTGTATTAATTTCCGCTAAAAATGAATTTAAAGTCAAAACTGAGTGTAAAAAACAGAAAAAAACGAGAAAAGGTATAATTTCATATTAACATTTTTTTTAAACGCTAATATCTTAAAAACTATAAAATATACAAGAAACTTTATCTAAATTAAATTATGTATTTTTACAAGACCTTTTTTTAAAGTTATATAGTCTTTTGTTAGGTAATATTTTTAAGTAATAATCAAAAAACTGAATTCTTAGGATTTTTTTAAGGTATACCTTACACCTGAAAAAAAATATTATTTTTTTTTTTGGTTTTGTCTGCAAATTTTAGATGATTGGGATTCAACTAAATAAAATAAATGATTTATAATTTAAAAAAAAACAAAATTAAATAATAAAAAAAAAAATCTTTTTTGGAGATTTTTTTTAAAGAATTCCATTTTCGTTTGTATCTTCTTTATCATTTATCTTGTCAAAAATATTTGCATAACCTTTATATAGACATTTTGACAACCTTTATTTTTTGTTTTATGAAATTTTTGTATCTCTTATAGTTTTTTCAGTATTAGTTCAAACATTTCTTGGTAGCAGGTTTCTGCCGGAAATGTACCGTAGGGGTTTTTTTTTTCGATTTTTGCTTTTTTGACCCCAACTTTGACTTCAGCTTGGTGTTCGGTGGAAAAAATACACTAAAAAAAATCCTAGTCCGATACCCAGCACACACCACTTTTTTTGTGGGCATGTGTTATTATTATTTTTATTGACAACATTAATTCAAATAAATAAATTACAACAGAACAATTTTATGACAAATTTTTGACTTAGATACTTTATTGAATTATTTTTAATATATTAAGACTGAAAAAATTGATGAATTATTTTAATAAAATATCAATTTATCCTGATACCTACAGCAAAAATGTAACTTTTTGAGTTTTTTAATGTTTAAGTTGCGGATAAATTGGTACTTTATAAATTGGGGGCAGCACTACTTCTTTTTTTGTTGCATATTATTTAATTTAGTAAAATATAAATAAATGTTACGTTTTAGTAGGCCTGCTATGCACAGTATTTTTGTAACTACGATCTTATTGTTAAGAAAATTTAAAATTTTTTACATTCCACTTCGTTCAGTCAGATGCAAACAGTTATTTTATGTAAATTATGTCTCTTCCAAATAGTACGCCAATATTTTCATATAAAGAAAGAAAACATTTTTTCAATTTAAATATTTAATGCAATAAATTATATATATATATATATATATATATATATATATATATATATATATATATATATATATATATATATATATATATATATATATATATATATATATATATATATATATATATATATATATATATATATATATATATATATATATATATATATATATATATATATATATATATATATATATATATATATATATATATATATATATATATATATATATATATAAAAAAGTGGAGAGGAAGTCCGATCGACAAGTTAAACAGCAAAATCCAATATTGGGGTATCGACGGGGGCTTAAGAAAACTCTTTTCACTACGCCAGCTTTCGGAAAACTTTATTCCTTTTTCAAGGCTACAATACAGAACAGTTTGTAAGATACAAAAAATTTTCTTTTACAAGCAAAAAACAGAGTGAATTTAACAAAAACTAATATAAAAAATTTTTAAAAAAAAATTTTTCAAAAAAAAATTCAAAAATTAAAAAAAAAATTTTTATAACTTACGCAAAGTGAGTTAATTTGAACAATCTTATATAACTTATCAAAATTCCCCATTTTCGATTATAATTTATAAAACAACACATATTATTTTTTTATGATTGATCAACAAAGTTGACCGACATTTTGTTGTCGTTCATTGCTTGTGGGTCCAACCAATGAACGGACACAAATGTCGGTCAACTTTGTTGATCAATCATAAAAAAATATGTGTTGTATTTATAAATTATAATCGAAAAATGGGAATTTATAAGTTATACAAATTGCTTCCAATTAACCCACTTTGCACAAGTTATAAAAATTTTTTTTTAATTTTTGAAGTTTTTTTAATTTTTTTTTTTTAATTTTTTTATATTAGTTTTTGTTAAATTCACTTCTGTTTTTTTCTTGTAAAGAAAGATTTTGTGTCTTAACAAACTGTCTCTGTATTGTGTTGAAGGAATAAAGGTTTTCCGAAAGCTCGGCGTGTAGAAAAGAGTTTTTCTTAACCCACCTGATCGATACCCCAATATTATTTTTACATATATATATATATATATATATATATATATATATATATATATATATATATATATATATATATATATATATATATATATATATATATATATATATATATATATATATATATATACATTATTTCAAATTATTTATTCTGATTAGAACTTGACCCATGAACATACATTAGTTGCTGAAAAAAAAACCTTTTCAAATAAATATACACATACATATATACATTTAAAGATTTACGTCAAAAGGATATCCGCTCTATCACGTGCGATCGCACATGTGCAACAATCTTCTCTGGAAGTGAAAGAAATGTTTATTTCTTGTAAACTTTGGGTTATAGTATTTAACGTCTGTAAACAAAAGAGAAATTAAAATGTACGACGCGACAAAAAGTGATGCAGTTTAAAAAAAAACCTGTTTTTTTGTAAACAAATTCTCTACCTACATTTTAAATTATAAGAAAATTATAACCTCAAAAACAGGTACAATCAGATTTCAAACTTTCAAAATACCCCCTAAATATACAATATTACTAGGGATGGTCGGAACAGGGTTTTTAAAGAAAAGTTATAACCTGTTCCAGTTTCATAAAACACTTGTCCTGTAAAAACTGCTCCAGTTCCAAACTGTTCCGGAACCATACTTGCTCCAAACTGTTTCAGAAGTGTATTTGGTTCGAGCTGTTCCGAAGTCATACTTTATGAATCAATGACTGAGTGAGTGTGTCAGTCAGTCAGTAATAAAATGGGCGATTTTCAAAATCGAATATGTCAGAAAACACTTGACTTAACTTTCTTAATTATTTTACAGGTCATAAGAATACCTATGTTAATATACATACCAAATTTCATACCTTTATGTGAAACGATAACAAAGTTATGATACCAAGAAAGCATGCTAAAAGATTTCGTGTTATATAGACCCTACTTACGTTAGACCGGTACTATCAAGAGCAGTCGCAATTCCTTTTAAAAAGTAATTCAATTACAATTAACAATTACTCTTCTAAGTAGTAGTAAATTGCAATTACCAATTACTAGCATGTTTGTTAAAAGTAATTCAATTATAAATTACAACTAAAAGTAATTGAATATTTTAGCAATTACTCTATTTAAATTACCACATATATTAAACACGATACACTAAACAAAATATTTATGCTAATATGCAACATACGGGCACGTCACACTATTTAAACTGTTTTCTCGGCAAGTTCAACATGAAATGACTCTAAAACAGGGGTCTCCAAACTTTCCAGCCTTAGGGCCATACTGATTACTCCAGTAAGTTCCGAGGGCCAAAACCATATTATCATTGTTGCCGGTGGTAAGAAGTGAAATAGTCCACTGATGAAAAAAAAAGTCCGAAAAAGTACACAACGTTTAAAAAAGGCTGCAAATCGGACTAAAGTCCGCAAAACGGCAACACTGCATATTATTAATTTTCCTGTCATTATCTGTAATTTCTAGATTAGTCGTAGAGTACGAGCCATGAAGAGTAACGTGACACGACATCTGGTGGACACAAGCGAAAATAGGTAGTACCTTCTATCGCTAATTGCACGTACAGAATAATCTCGTTGGTTCGAGAAAGTTCCGGTGTCTTTCACTCACTTCTAGATGGCAGTAATTGGAATATATAAGAAGGCTAGTGGCGCAACCACAAGTCAGTTCCTATGACACTGTTGTTAAATAAAATATTGCATACCTCCTTAAAACGTGTTTGTGCGTGTTTAAGTTTAAGACATCTTTATAACAGTATTTTGATTTGAATTGTTGCTTTTGTGTGTGAATTAGTAGTATGGAAAAGAAGCGAAAAATTGATAGTGAATGCAGAAAATTCAAAGATCAGTGGAACATTCAGTATTTCGTAATTGAGTCCAGTAACAAGGCGCTATGTTTGATTTGCAATGAAAGCATAGCCGTTCTCAAAGAATATAACATTAAACGTCATTATGAAACAAAACATTTTCAAAATTACTCAAAATATACAGGAAGTTTGCGGACAGAAAAATTCGAAGCTATGCAGCGCGGATTGAAATCGCGACAATTTATTGAAGAGATTGGAGAAACTGACTTATCATACTGCCGTACGCTGGCTTAGTTGTGGGAAAGTCCTTCAGCGCTTTTTTGAACTTCGAGCAGTGATCGAAATTTTTTTGAATGAAAAGCATCGCCCTCTTACTGAATTACAAAACAACGCATGGCTGTGGAAGTTAGCATTCTATGTTGATTTGACAAAACATGTGAACGAACTGAATTTGGGATTGCAAGGAGAAAACCAGCATCTTCCTGATTTATACACTAATAACAAATCATTCCGGAATAAATTGAGACTGTTTCAATCACAACTACGAAGTAAATGTTTTTCACATTTTAAAACATGTGAAATATTCAGCCACACTACTGAGACTGAGTTTTCTATCGATTTTGCAATCGAAACTTTGAGTGCTTTGAAGATAAATTTTGATACTCGTTTCTCGGACTTTGATGCCATTGCGAATCAAATTAAGATTTTTCAGAATCCTTTTGATACTGATATTGAAACCCTAGCCCCGGAACTTCAAATGGAAATGATTGATCTACAATGCAGTGATATAATTAAGAACAAATATCAAAACTCATCTTTGTTGGAATTTTATAAGAGTCTTCCACTGACACAATTTGATAATTTGCATAAATTTGCTCGTGGTTTGTTTTCTGTTTTTGGTACTACTTATTTGTGTGAGAAAACCTTCTCCAAAATGAAGTACACAAAAAATGTTTACAGATCGAAATTAACTGATGAGCATCTTAAATCTCTTTTAATAATTGGTACAAGTAAAATTAGTCCACAACTACAAACTATTGTCAGTGGAAAATCTCAATTACATAAATCTCATTAGTATTTCATATGTCATTATGTTTGTTATAAGTTATGTGATTATTTAAAATGTATAAAATGTTAGTTGGATTCATTTCAATAATTTGTTAGTTATTATATGTATACTGAAGTTAAATTTTCTGCATATTATACATGTCTTTTACTCATTACAATTATGTGTTTCTTTATCAACTTATCACAAAACAATAACAATAAGCCTACAAGAATGTTATGAGTTAGCGGAGTTAGCCCATGACCATATCAATGTAGATGTCATATTAATAATTATTCAACATAAAATTAGAATACTTCAGTAAACTAAATTTAATTTGCTATAAAAATTATTTGTTCTCTAAAAGGAGTTTTCAAGTATGCTAGCTCTCCGCGGGCCGGACAAAATCTGTCCGCGGGCCGGATGTGGCCCTCGGCCGTAGTTTGGAGACCCCTGCTCTAAATAAAAAATTTCTTTTTCTCTTACTCAACAGATTTTTTTATAAAAAAAGTATAAAAACGGTGGCGGTAAGCATCAATTAAAAAACTAAATCGGTTTCGGAGGCCGCTTTCGCCGGATTCAAAACGACCCGCGGTGTTTCAAGATGCTCTTTCTGGCTGGCCAAAATTCCGGCACTTTTTCCATAAAAATAATTGAATTTTTCTTCGTAATTTAATTATTTATTAGGTAATTGAATTAATTTCTAAGTAATTCAATGCCTTTATAAGTAATCAATTACTTTCTAAGTAATTGAATTACTTGAGATTCGTGAAAATCAATAAGCATTTACGTTACATTATCCTATTAATTGATAATCCAAATACAATTACCTTTTTCGAAAAGTAATTGAATTAAAGTAATTCAATTGCTAAGAAGTAATTAAATATGATTTTTCGATTTACTACCAAGCGCCTAGATGGGATATACAGTATTCCGTTAAATAGTTAAAACATTAACAAATTAAAAAATACATCTTTAATATTCTAAACGCATTCAACTAACAAGAAGTCAATGTTAACAATGTTAACACCTTAAATACCGTGTTTCGTAACAGTTCTTGATGACCGTCTGAGAATACAGATAAGTCCAAGTTAAGGTCTATAAATCGCATTACCCGGCAGCTTTTTGTTATTAAAATTCTTGTCGCCTACATCAATAAATTTATTACCGAATCTGGAACGTGAAGTATTGGGAAATCAGTGACTCAGTATTTAAAGAAAAGAAAAAGATACTGAGTGTGAAGGAAGTATTGTACACAGCTTTTCTTCGTTGCTACATGAAAATCTCTTTCTGAATTTGTTATGCATAATATTAGGTCCAAATAGACACCTTGTCATCTAACCAAATCTACATTATTACTTTCGGTTTAGACCAAAGTGGACTTAAGTCTATAATTTTAAACATAACTTGTATATTTTAAAGACAACCACGGTTCGTTAGTACTTAGGTCTCAGCCTTCGTGGATCAACAGAAGATAAAAGAACGTTTTTTCATAAAATTTTTCTTGTTGTAATCCTAATCAAACTTTTTACAGTTTGCTGCAATTTATTTTGGCAATATTAGAATTTACATAACTTATTTTTGTTATTTATAAATATAAAAAAATAACAAGATGTCAATTGTTTTTAAAACAGCGACAAGGGAAGCATTTTTGCTAAATTCAACATGGCGGCGGTTCGTCTTCCTATATATATTTTTTAAACAACATATACCAGTACAAGAGCTGTCCCCCCAACAGTGGCTGGCAATATTCATCATTTATATAGGATGGCGCAACGAAAACGAAACAGACCCTTCGATTTTTTTTTTGAGGACACATACTAATCAAATTGTAGTTTTTATTGCTGCAATCCTTTAAGAGGGGGTTGCACAACCCCCAAAATCTTAAATGGAAAGAAATGCGATTCTCATTTTGAAGTCTTTTTAATTCCCTTTACGGCAATAGGTACCAACATAAGAATTGAGCTACCATATCACAAAATCTTCCTAAACTACCAGGCACCCACCCTGTATGTAAGGCCCTTGGAAAAATGTATGGAATTTCGGAAATCAGCAAGGTGCAAAGTTAGAAAATATTCAACTTCACCGTTAATTGACCAAACTTCAATGGTTCCAGAGATATTATTTATGCAAAACGTGACTTCGGGGCCCTTTCTTTGGGGGACTCTACCCATCTTAGGGTAAATTTGCCGCGACATGTTTATGAAAAAATATATTTTGGGAAATGCAATAAGTCATAGAAATATTGCCCACTTATTTCGGGACACCCTGTATATTTAAAGGGCTTAAATAGCCATAAATAAAAAAAGTATAGTTGTCCATAACTGATATACATATTTAAATTAAACCGTGTAAAACAGTCAGTCATGAGCCGGGATAACTCTAAAAGTATTACTAAATTCAGCGATATGTGTTTCAAATTAAGAACATATGCGTATTTAATGAAGTAATTAGAACCAGAAAATTTCAATTTAAATTGCTCTTGAAAATATTTTGTTCAGAGTAAACTGCTTAGATATGAAATTGATGCCTGAAAAAATAACTAGCTAATGTTTATGAAACTAAATTAATAACATTCTTGAAATAAAGTCATTATTTACTTAAATGGACGAATTTTTGTTTTCACATTCAACATTGGTTTTAAGAAGTATTTTGCAATTCACTGGTGGAGCTTCACCTATTTTTGCCCATAAAAACTCGAAAAATAGAGATGTATACATGTTTTTGTTTTCATTTTGTTCTATTTTACGACAGATTTACGAATCTTTTTAAAAATATTGAAATTTGTCAATAAAATTAATTTATTTAGGTTTAGCCATTTCTAATAATTTGTTTTATATTATGTCTACGTTAAAGACAAATAATGTCAAAAATTTTTTTTTCAAAAATATCATTTTTTAGATTTTTCTTTTTTTTATTTTTTTAATTGAAAAATTGACATTTTTGATTTTTTTTGATTATTCTATTTTTTATGAACTTATAAAAATATTTGGCAACTACAAGAAAAAATTATTCATGTTGATTTCACTGCTAGAAAAGTGGAACTGCAATTCTACACAATTACCATTAATTTTAAAATGCAAAAAAAATATTTTTAAAGAAGACAAATTACACGACGCCATTATTATTTATCGGTAAATAAATTACATATTTCAATTCGTCTTTTCGGTTTCTTGACAGTTATAGCCTAAACTACGTCCCTGTCATTTTATCTAACACCGTAGATTGGCTAGTACAAAATAGGAGCAAAAGAGATAGATAAAGAACTGAGATTGTCATCTGGCGTCTAACACAGCCAGGAAAACTACATTTGGCAACATTGGTTTTGGTGAGGCGTACATCTAGCCAAAACCAGGCGCGATTTTAGGGGTTATACCTAGTTTGAAACTCAAAAAAACTTGTTTTTTTTTAAGGATTTTTTTATAAAGAGGCATTCCATTTAACAAATTTAAAAAAAGGTGTCCGGCTGTGAACAAGATATCTTTGGTTTGAGTTATTTAAAATAGAAAATGTAAAAAGATTTATTTAGTAAATAGATGTATGATGATGTATTAATCGAAGGAATAGTCAAAATTTTGATTTTTGACAAAATGACGGTTTCTCAAAAAAATAGCGATTTTTAAAGAAATTTCCAACTTTATTTGGGTTAAAAAAATCGAAATAATTTTCAGAAATCTCATTCCTTCGATTAATACCTGGGGAATATATTATCTAAGAAGAATGTGTAAAATTTCGAACCCGGACAGTCAAGCCGTTTCGGAGAAATAATGCTCACCAACATTGAAAGCATAAGGCGTGTTGTTAAATTCATCGATGAATCGTGCGAACTAATCGCTGTTTCATCAAGCCGTTTTTAAATTAATTGATGGAAAAGCGCTAAAGAAAGATGACCGTTGTTTTAGTAGTATATGGACAAGGATAAAACTAGCGATAATCTAGTGTGACGTCACGATAGATTTCAGCGCTAAACCAAAGAATATAAACCTCAATAAGAAGCGACATTATTCGAAGTCCCAAAATTTTTAGGAGGGGGCTAAGCTGTTTAACTGTCAACCCGCTGCCGGCAGCTTTTAGTCCGGGATTACATGTTTCGTTTAGTGCTTTGTTGAGTTTTATGTGCTGTTTCATTCGTTTCGTTCAGTTTTGTGAATATCTTTAAAAAAAAGCACTAAATGTGCATAGTAATTGTGATACTTGTAAAAATTATAGATCACAATGCGAATCTTTAGATGTTAATTCTTTGTTAATATACAGTGTGGATCAGCCAAATGGAATAAATTCAATATTAAATAAATGGGGGCTTATTCGAAAAAATGCTCGGACATGTCGATTCGTATTTTTAATGGCGCATTTTTTTCAACTAAAACTGTTTATACAGGGTGTGTCATGTGACGGTGGCCAGTATCACTTTCTTAATTTAAATGCAACACCCTGTATATTATTATATTTTTGGTTTTTTCAAAGCATTCTAGACATATTTTATGTACAATGTCCTTTACCTATCTTCAACTGTTTCGTAAATATTAAGCGTTTTCAGGTTTACTGCATCTATTGCCTTTGCATCTTTGCCACTTTCGTGAGGGTTACTTTTTGTGCATATACCTACTAGAGGCAGCCGTGCCGCTTGGCTGCGCAGACAAGCGTGCGAGAGAGTAAGAAGAATAGCTGTATAACATTTCTCTAGCGGAAGGGGTATATACACCGCCGACAAATTAAGAGTGAGAGGGAGAGAGGTTATACACCTATTCTTGCTCTTCTTGCTTAAATTAGGAAAGTTAGTGTTGGCCACTATTACATGACACACCCTGTATTAAAAGTATTTACTGAAAAAAATTCGCAACCAAAAATACCGATACACGTGTCCGAGTGTTTTTTCAAACACGCCTCCGTTTATTTATTATTGAATTTATTCCATTTAACTGATACACACTGTATTATAAAGCTTACGACACTACAAAAAACATTCATGGAGCGTTGCAGCATCCTCCCGGTTTGTTTATTAAATATGTTTATAATTTGGAACATGCTTTTAAAACTAAGTTTAAAGACATTTGTATAAAACAGGAAGTTTTGCATAAACTCTTAAATGAAATGGAAAAAATAGAATTTACCCATCCATGCAATGATTTCCCAAAAATATACATTATAAAATAATTTAGTTGGCTTAAAATATTTTAGACGATGAAATATACCAATCGTGATCTAAAGTATCAGTCAAAAGATAAGAAAACTAAAAATTATATCACACATATAACCAATTTATAGTCACGGTAACAAGTCGATGTAACTTTTATATTTTGTCATTTCAATAAACTGCTTGCCTACTTTTTTTTTAAGTCACTATTTTTCAACTCACCTTGAACATTCAAGCTCTAGCCTTGGCATTTAACCTCTAAAAAACTAAAATTTTCATCACATCACATCAAATTGTTTATTTTAGTGATGTTTCGAGCCACCTTGATTATCAAGTTCTTTCACTCTATTCTTTCCAAAATATCTAATAAGATTTTTTTCCAAATCATAAACCTACTTTTAAATTTAATTAATTTAATGGGAAACCCTCTTTTTATTAAAGCATGCTGTACATTGTATATTAATATATTCTTACTAAGAAATTGTGTTGTTGTTACCAATATAGGAAAGGCTAAATTATATGTTTATGTAATAAAAAAATTAAACTATTGTAGTGTTTTTTTTTACAGTAAAAATAAAAGGATATACATTTATAGTAAAGGTAAGTATTAAGGTGTATAGGTACCGTTTTACAAAAAAAACATCCCTCCACTGAATTTTTGACCCCAGAAACCTATAGAATCACATACCTTAAAACTTTTTTTTATTTTTCTTTTGAAATGGGAGATGTACATCAAGAGTAATTAGTGGAAGCAAAAAACTGTATACTATTCGTTTTTTTCCAAAATGTTATACAGTAAAATTAGTTAGACGTAAAATGGATTACAAAATTTAATTCTGCATAGGTACTCGAAGACCTCAAAAACCATATATTAACACTTACTTATTGTTTTATTACAATTTTGAAATAAAGATTTCTTATAATTATTTTACATCTGTTTACACAAATTTTACATAATATTAATTTTTTTAAGAAAAATTGCAACATTTAATCTCCTTTAAACATCGCTTTGCCCAAAACCAATTTTTCTCAAAAATAATCTAATCTTTTTTGAGAATAACCAACCCAAAAAAGACTGCAAAAAAAACTCCTTGACAGGGACGATTTTCCAGGACTGCAATGTATAGTTATACATATAATTTTTTTTTTCCCGTGTAAAACTTAATTTTTACCGTTGATATTTCTCTCAGTGTACCCCCAAGCTGTTTAAGTGTCATTTCGTCTACACGTGACGTCAGAAATTTGTTTCCCATATAACCAATGCTATTGGGAACTTTATGTCGCTTCTTATTGAGGTTTATATTCTTTGGCTAAACCATCTGATGAAATTAACAACACGCCTATAGTTTCGAGATTAACTCGTTTGAAGTTTCAAAATACGGGTCTAGTGCTTGGAGAAGTCCTTACAAATATGCGCATATCTTTGAGAATATTTACCGGATCAATTTAAAAAAAATTAAAATTTCAATGTTTTCATGGCTTTCTTGATACTAGTATGATTTCTTTTTTGAATTTATTTATAATTTAAGCTAAAATATCCCTAAAATGGTTCACCCAAATATCATTAATGTATAACATATATACAGTATGTCCGCGGATGCGGTTAACAAGAGGAAAAATGGACCAAAAATTGAAAGATACGAAAAAAAGTCATTCTTGATAAAAAAAATTCTGCTTGTCAAAAAAATATGAACCAGAATGAGAAAATTGATTTTAATTATACAGGGAGTCTCAAAAATGCAAAACCATAAAATCAGACAAGAGCAATTTATATATATATATATATATACAGTGCTTTCATTTCAAAACGAACCACCCTAAATATCTTTAAAAAAAAACACTCACCAAAAAAACAAAGAAACACGTCGATTTAGATATACAGGGGGAAGTTTAATTTCGTATTTGATAAAATTTTATCGGTCACCTCCTAACCTCCAGTTAACCTCACTTTGATATGTCAAATGGCAACCCCCATAGTGTGACATCATTGTAAGCGGCATGAAATTTGCTATCCAACAGTACTAAGAAACTTTAAATCGATGGACGTAGAAGCGACTTAGAAGTAAAAATGTGTGTTAATTAGTTTATCGTGTTCAAATAATTTATTTTATCAAATGCTCAAAACGTGCGCCGTTATTGGCGAGACAATAATAAAGTCTGTTTTGAAATTCTTCGCGAACGTTGGCGAAAGTTTGTCTGGTAATACCTCTGCATTCTAGTGTAATTCTACATTAAAGTTCTTGAATATTTGCAGGTGGCGTTTTGTACACTTTACTTTTTAAATAACCCCAGAGGAAAAAGTCTAGAGGAGTTAAGTCTGGAGACCGTACTGGCCATTCGATGGCACCTCGTCTGCCTATCCATGTGCCTGGAAACTGTTCATTGAGCCACTCTCGAACTGCTAAAGCATAGTGGGGAGGGGCTCCATCTTGCTGGAAATGGAAATTATATTCACTGAGTTCCATAGCACCATTTTCATCCACCTGATTTTCCAAAGATTGGACGATAGAAGGGTATATCGCATTTTCCAAAAGGTTCAGATGCAGTTGCCCAGTTAAATTTTCTTCCAGAAAGAATGGCCCGATAATTTCGTTTCCATAAATACCTGCCCAAACGTTGATCTTCTCTGGAAATTGAGTATGTCCTTTCTGAAATATGTGCGGATTTTCATTATCCCAATATCTGCAGTTATGTCTATTAGGAATTCCATTTAAGAAGAAAGTTGATTCGTCAGAAAAGCAGATATTTTTGATCAAATGAGGGTCTTCGTCAATTCGCTGGCACATTGATTCGCAAAATTCTATTCTTCTATCATAATCGTCTTCGTTGAATTCATGAAGAATTTGTATTTTGTATGGAAAAAACTTATTCTTTTTCAAAATTTTGTGCACGGAACCCGTAGAAATATTGGTCAGCTTAGAAACTTTTGGAATAGACAACGTCGGATCTATTGCGAACTGTCCTAGTACCTCAACCTGGCGTGCTTCGTCAAAACCCTTTCATTAGTACTTTTCTTGTTGCATACAGATCCAGTTTCTTCAAACTTACGCACCAATTCCATTACATATTTATGCCCCACGTTTTTATTTTAATGCCTCTCATTGAATACTCTGGCGGTTCTACGCGCGCATCGATCTTCAGCCCCATATAGGAAAATTATTTCTATTCTCTCTGCTAGAGTATACACCATTTTAAAATCAAGATTCTTAATTTTAAACTAACGATGTCAAAATGACAATCCTAACAGTAATATTTAACTGGTTCCTAAACGTCTTAAAAACTTGTGCTATTGCAGTGTTTTGCTGTAGCAGGTAACACAAAAAATAATAATTGGAATGAATGCACACTAAAATAGTCTGCGAGGAATTTCAAAACAAGCTTGTCTCGCCAATAACAGCGCACATTTTGAGCATTTGATAAAATAAATTATTTGAACACGATAAACTAATTAACACACATTTTTACTTCTAAGTCGCTTTTACGTCCATCGATTTAAAGTTTCTTAGTACTGTTGGATAGCAAATTTCATGCCGCTTACAATGATGTGTCATACTATGGGGGTTGCCATTTGACATATCAAAATGAGGTTAACTGGAGGTTAGGAGGTGACCGATAAAATTTTATCAAATACGAAATTAAACTTCCCCCTGTATATCTAAATCGACGTGTTTCCTTGTTTTTTTGGTGAGTGATTTTTTTTAAAGATATTTAGGGTGGTTCGTTTTGAAATGAAAGCACTGTATATATATATATATATATATATATATATATATATATATATATATATATATATATATATATATATATATATATATACAGGGTGATTGTGAATCGAAAATCAAAAATACTTTTTTTGCAAATATTCCTTCGTTCCCAAGATATTTTACTATAAAGTTTTGGCAAAAAAAATTAATCACATTGTGGGTGTCGCTAATCTTATTTGGCGCTTTCAAACTATTACGTCATAAGAAATCAAGTTTGACCGTTGTCAAAATGAAAAACAAATATTTGTTAAAACCGACAGATCAGTAAAAAAACTTGTCAAGTTAAAAAAAAATGAAACAAAATTGTGAACAAAACTTGGTTTAATCTTAGATCTTAGTGTTTTTGGTTGGATATCCATATCGGGAAAATAATTGCACTAACTATTTAATATTTTTGTCAAACAGTGTTAATGTAAATAAAAGCGTCTTTACGCTTAGACGTCTATAAGTATAAGTCGAAATATCGATTTTAAACAATCTCAACATTAAAATTCCAAGCTCGAAACAAACACTCGATTTATTTTTGGTTGCTGTAATTTTAACTTTAGTTTATTGAGATAACTTTCAATTTTAAGCAAACAAATTTTAGTATCTTTTGCTTTTTGGCTTTTCAAATTTAAGAATTATTTTTGGCGGTTTTAAAAATGTGTTTTCAATATGTTTGACAACATATTTATTAAAAAAAAAAACAGCCTTTATAGTGTAACAAAATTATAATAAGTCACTAATGAAATAGTATTGAAAATTTTAATATATTAAAAGGGGATTAAAATAAGAAAAAACAGGGATTTTCATAAGTAAAAATGGTTCTAAATAAAGGGAAAAAGATGTAAAATTACATAAGAAAACATAATACAGCTTTAGAATGTAATTTAGTGTATAAATGAAACAGAATACATACCAAAATCTGACATTTATAGAAAATCATTTTATTAGGCCTCGGAGCATAAAAGTAAAATGTTAAAGGACACTACCAAAAGCTTCCCCTGAACCTTAAACATTATAAATCGATATAAAATAATGTTAGAAAAAAATAATTTCAAAAAACAGGACATAAATATACTGAGTATATACAAAAAATACAAAAATAAAGACATGACAGGTTGTTACGAAGGGATAGAAAAGTACATAGCTTATTATCACCTTATAAATAGATTTGAGTTAGGATAGATGTTAGAATTAGTTTTAATAGGATAAGATAAGTACAAATACAAAGAACTCTATAAAAAAGAACTGTTTAGTGAACTCAAAAGTGACGTAGATTAAGTGAAATGGAGAGGTAAAGACAAGTGTTGTATTTTCATAAAAATAACAAATAGTGGAAATAAAAAAAGAGAAAGTGATATAGTGAACAGTATAGGAAAAACATTCATTTTCTAGAATTAGATATTAAAAACGGGTAAAAAACTTAAAGAGTTACCAAATAATTACACTTGTAATCATAGTAAATAAACAATGTTTATTTATGTACAATAATGTTGAATTGTAAAATGATTATAAATTATTAAGGAATCATATTAATCTTAAAAGATGTCTTTAATTATGTATATTTAAGTTTGTAAAGTAGGTAGGAAAGAAAACCTAAAGTTTATTTGTAAATTGGAAAATAAGTAAAAGTCACGTACGCCATTTATCATGCATCAATAGCTTTAAAAATGTAATTTGCAAAGAAACTCAAATTAAAACATAAATTTGTTTATACCAAATGAAAAGCAAATAAATTTATAATAATTTTCATTTAATAACAAGGGCCAATATAAAGAAATAAACATAGGGTTTTATAAAAAGAAAATCAAAACATATCAAAATTGAAGTCATAAAATTTAACATAAATTTTTCTCAAGTAGCCTGGAAAGCATCCATTTTCATAAAAATTATTCATTTGTTTCAATGAGTATATAAGCAAAAAACGCCCGAAAACGGCATCATTCACATAATTCAGTTGCTACCGAAAACTTAATAGTTTATTTTAATAAAAACAAATGAATGGTCAAACATCAACAAAGAAAGTATTCTAACCTCACTATTTTGACAGAAAGTAAACAAACGAGACAAAGTTAAGTTTCCAGTATAAATATAAAGTTAAATCATCAGAAAGTTTATAAAAGTGTTAATACAGAAACAATCAAGTTAAATACCTGTGTTAATGGTAATTAATCCAGACAATTAAAAGTAAACCAACAATCAAAATCGACAAACGTCAACAAGTATATTTTTCGACACGTTCGATACTAACACCACACTAGAGGCAGCTTTGGACATTATTTATGGGAAGATTTACAAGTAAACTAAAGGGAAAACGAGATTATTTAGTTTTAGTAGGTATCCTTTTTTATAATGTTTATGACAAATAGTCATAGTTCATTTATATTGTTTCTGTAATAAGGTAAGAGTTTATTTATGTATTGAAAAAGGATAGGAGAAATAAATATTGCCAACATAACTCTAAAAGAAAGAATCATATTGCCAACGTTACTTTAAAAGAAACTATAAAATTGAGGCAAGACATAGATATAAATATTAAACATAATTATGAATTAAAAATATATGATTTAAGATTTAAGAATATATTATCATTTTTATAAATATTTGTTATCAAAAATTAGTATTTATAATAAATAATTTATTTTTGAAAATTATTCAAATCTTTTATTTTGTATGTATGTCCAGATAAATGTATGAGATAAAAGCCAGAACTCAAAGGGATTGAGAGTTTCAGAAAGCCGGAGTTGACATACTTAAAACCCCACAGAATTAAAATTAATTGTAACGAATCTCGCTAAATATTATAACATAAAAACAAAATACCATATATATATATATATATATATATATATATATATATATATATATATATATTATATATATATATATATATCTATATATATATATATAATATAAAAATATATAAAATATAATATAATATATTAACTATAATTAAAATATATAATATAATTAATTCGTTACAATAGATAATACCTACAAATGGATTTGTATTACCATGAATTAATTGTTTTTTCTTTTTTACCTATGTACTAGCGTTTTACTGACATGGGATATGTTTAACATTTTTTAAAACAATTTGACAGATTGACGATTATTTGAAACAGTTTTAAGCATTAATATGGAAGCCTCATAAGCAAATTTTTCACTTCTCCCCAGCTTTTTAGGATAATGCTGTATTTATATTCTTAATAAACATACTGTATACCCCAACGAGGATGGTAGTAGTCACTCTGTCTAAAATTCTTTATTCGTTTATGGTTTTTGTTTTCAAGAAAAGTATTTAATCATGAGTAACGCGTCTGTGTTTTAATAAGGATTCTTAGTAATATTTGGTTATTGGCGGTCTCGAATACACAGTTTCACCGCAGCTTAACTAAGTTTCACATACGACATCAGTATAATTTCTCTTAAAATTCATGGGCATCGAAAAGTGTGACCGCAGAGTTAGCCTATTTTCTCATCCTTGCCAGAGACCTTAAAAAAACCTAAAAATATTCTTCATATTGTCAAAATATTGGTAACAAAAAATCAAAATGAGCATATTTTTTGTGTTTTTTTTTTAAGAATATCGAAAATCATTCCTAATTAGGGGTTGATATGATAACGCAAAACTATACTTTGTATATTTGTTGTTATTACTGAAGTAAAACTAGACTAACACTATAGAAATGCAGAAACACGTAATATTTTTTTTTTGGAAATTCGGTTCCAAAAATTTGCTCCTGATACAAAAAATAAATTTATTTAATATAAACACTCTGGACAGGAACTCTCCAAAATAGATTTTGAAGGTTAGGATCGAAAGCCTGATATTTTTAGATAAATAAACGGGAAATCACTATCGACCACTACGTGTCGTGATTATCAGATATTAGAAATACTTTGGGCCGACCTTAATCCAATTTAAGAGGCCAAGTTAATATTGAAAATGGATTTTATTACATCTTTACAGTTACATTAAATTAGATTATTGCAGGAATAATTTTTATGGAGTAGTAATAGTATTTAACATGTAAAGTTAGGAAAGTATCACTTTTCGCGCGAATTATTTATTATATATTATGAAAAATCCGGGATAGGAAATAAGACAAAGTTTGATTTTTAGACTAATTTTGTTATTATTAAATCAAAATATGAATTATTTGTCACTCAAAATCGTCAAAGGTCAAAGGAGGAGACGGCGCGGCGTTGCCATTAGCTTAATATAAATTGCAACAAGAAGAAAAATATTTTGTTAAAAGACAGCCTTTAATTTCAACGCCAAGAACATCGACCACCCCAACATCCCAGCAAATCGGGGGTGTTGCAGTAAAATAACAATGGGCTTTCATTTCAGCGAAATAATAAAAAACACGGATTTAAAAAATTAAGTAATAAAATATTAGTGTTTTTAGTTATATTGTCGCAATGGTAAATCATTCCTTCACAATTTATTAAAAATTTAGATTTTTGTAGAATTTAAAATAAACATATATATTTTCTATATTCTGGAGAAAAGCCAAATAATTTTTTTACTAAATACTGATCGAGTTTAAGTTTACATTACTTCGTGTTATTGGCAGGACTTTTTCAGACACTTGTAGAATTATATTTGTTTTCCTAAATAAAGATTTATAAAAAAAAGTACTTTATGTACAAATAGTTGAGCGGCAATTATCAAAAGGATGCATAAAAACAATAAAGCAAATTAATATAATCGTTATTTTAACAGCATTTCATAAACAAAAGATAAGAAATTACTTTAAAAATTTAAAGGTTAAATAAGGATATTGAAAAAGATAACTTCTAGTGATAAAAATATTATAAAATTAATTAGCCAGAGCCTACGTTACCAGAAAGGGTTTTTTGAGAAATCAATAACAAAAAAGTTATTTGAAGGAGCGAATCTTTCCGCATACACCTGCTAGAGTCAGCCTTGCCACTCGGCAGTGCGAACAACCGTAAGAAGGAGTAAATCACCGTAAAACATTTTTCTCTGCAACGTGCTTATTAGCCCCGTTGAGCAGTCAGCACGATAAAGCAAGGAAGAAAGATTATACTGTGATTCTTCCTCCTCTCTCGCCTCAGTAGATATTTACTCGAAGATGCGATTCAAACAAGCAATTGTATATTCTGAAGCAGACATGACATCTAACTGTTTAGATATATGATTAGACTTTGTGGCGTGGTTGATTCATTTATAACACAATATTCTTCAATTTTGTGTTCCATAAGTTTAATTTCCAGCAATTTATAAACTGGTACAATAAATAAATCCCTAATAGTAAAAATTTAATTTTAAACACTATCTAGATGCCTTAAAAATGTTACTTTAAAGCATTTAAAAGTGAAATGTCAAATTTTGAAAGGTAACGTCAACACTTATTTATTTACTAACATTTATTAATTGTACAATTAAAACAACTTGAAAAACAAATTCCTTTTACAGTTCCAGCGTTCTCCGTAGTTGAGGTGAATTGAACAGAAAAAAACCGCATTCTTAATCGACGTTGAGGCACGATATGCTGCTTTTGTTTTTAATGTAAGTAGTTTTCGGCGTTTTTTTTCCCCAAAAATTTTTGTGATCCCCACCCAAAAAAGGGAGGATTTTTTTCACCTCCCATGTTTAAAATTGGAAATTTTTAATTTTGAAGAAAACCGCTGAAAAAACGGCGAAACCCCCAGGGAACCCCGGTTTGGGGAACTGCAGAAATCTTGCTATAGAAGCAGGAATTTTTCCAAAACAGAGCCATATACTTTCGATAACAATCCAAATAAAGTTTTTCAACGATAGTGAAATTTTGTGGTACCTTTGTTTTCGTATCTTGTATGTGAATCGTTATCGTTCCCCCTTAAAAGAAAAGGCATATTAGCACGAAAAGCCCAAAAACCCCAAAAGTTGAAATCCCCTTCTAAAAAAGGGAAAATATCTAAGAGTCATTTTTGACTAAAGATGAACGGGGGGCCCCACCTCAACAAAGTTGAAAGGGGGAAAAAAACCCCCTTTTTGGAAATGCAAAATTTTTTGGGGAAAAAAACTGGGGATTTAAACCCCAAAGATGAACCTGTGGTTGTAAAAAAGGTAACAAGACCCATGATAACCTATGGCTCTTTTCCGGGGGGGAAGGGTCCCCCAGACCGTAGCAATCGGGGAAAATTTTCCCCAAATGTAAAAAGGGAGCCCTGGAAGTGCTGCTAAACCTGCCTCCCCCAAATTTTTTCATACAGGGGGAAGTGGCGGTACCCAAAACTAAAAAATTTAATTATAGGACACCAAAGGATCTTAAGATGGGGAAAAAAGAAGTAGCAAAAATTCAGCTTATTGTTTGAGGGGGCCCCAGGGGGGGCAACCCCCGTTTCATCTTAAAAGACTTTCGGATTGTCATACCAGATAGGAGAACTGGAAAGAAGGCCTTTCAACCAAAACCGATCATATCTGGTATACAGATGGCTCCAAGATCAACAAAGAAGTAGGAGCTGGCATCTATGGAAACAAGCCTAGAGAAAAGACCTTAGGTCTTGGTCAGTACGCCATGGTTTTCCAAGCGGAAATCGCAGCAATATACATTGCGCCGCGCGGATTAAAGAAAAAGGGAATAAAGGAAAAAAAATCGTCATTTACTCAGACAGCCAAACGGCCCTGAAGGCTGTCAGTTCTAAAAAATTAATTCCAAACTAGTCGAGGACTGTATACAGGCTCGGGAAAAATTGGGGCAAACAAACTTACGGTAGGGGGTCAGGCCACGAGGGCCCCCCCCGGTAACGAAGAGAAAAAAACCCCCCACCCAAAAAAAGGGGGTAAAACATGGAAATGATAGGCCCGGAGCCATTCTGTGGAATCTCGGCCCCCTTTAAACATCCTTTAAAGAGTTGAGACAGAGCAGGCAAAGCAGTTCATTAAGACCTGCTTGGCCAAGTTTAAAAAGGGGCCTTAAATGGTTCACGCAATTCGTAAGGGGATCGGTAGGTCAAATAAAGGACATTGCAAACTCAATAAGCAATAGAAAAAAAAAACCCCGGGGGAGAATAGCCTTTTGGTTCGGCCAAAAATAAAAAACAGCCGAATTGTGGTGTCATTGAGGGGAACTTAGGTTTTTAGGCTTGTTGAGGAAAAAAAAAAAACCGGAAGATATATGGTGTCAAGACTCTGGAGCCAAATTAAGAAGACGGGCCTGGACAAGGAAAAATTTAAAAATGATAGGAGAAAGCACAATAAATTTGGTAAGGTTGCAGGGTGGGGTTTTTTTGCCATCTCCGCTCAAATAATCTAATCTGTCTAATCAAGTGTAATATGTCCACGGGAAAAAAGGGTTGAAGGAAAAAACTTTTTATTTTTTTTTTTATCCCGGGGACCTTGATAAATTTTTTTATTTAAGGTAAGATTGAGATAGAAACATTTTTAAATATTTTATACGGGGGGTTAGAAAATTGAAAAAAAATTTGGGGGCAAGAGTAAACTGCATTTATTTTAAAGATATGGAAATAAGTTTAAAAAAATTTTCAAAATTAAAAAAGGAGCCCTTATACCCTTTTTGAAAAAAACCCCACTTTTTTTTTTTTGTGATTAAATTTATTTTAACTCAATTTATAATCAAATTTTTTTTTTGTTAAGTAAGCATTTAAAGCTGACGATACTGGGGGTAATGAATTATAAAAAAGTGTCAATAAAGCTTGTACTATCAACGCCTACTAGTACAAAAAATTTTTAAATTTTTTAATTGATAATGAAATTTTAATTACAAATAAATAAAAAATGGGGTTTTTTTTAAAATTGGGGTTAGAGTCTACGTTTTTTGTTTGAAAAATTTTTCTAGTAACTTATTTCCATATCTTTAAAAATTTTTCCCTTTTTTGCCATTTAAAAATTTTTTTTAATTTTTTCCAAAAAAATATGTTAAATGTTTTTTTTCCCCAAACTTTTTAAAAAAGGAAATTTTTTTTTCCAAAAAAACTTTTTTTTATAAAAAAATTAAAAAAAAAAAAGTTTTTTTACTCAACACCTTTTTTCCTTTGATCCAATTTTTCCCCCGGAAAAAAAGGGTTGAGTAAGAAAAAAATTTTTTATTTTTAATTTTATCAAAAAAAAAAACTTTTTAAAAAAAAATTTTTTTTAAAGTAAAAAATTTGGGGTAAAAACATTTAACAAATTTTTACGCGGTAATTAGAAAAAATTAAAAAAAATTTTAAAAGGTTCAAAGAAAAAGGATTTTTTGAGGGGAAATATGGAAATAAGTTACAAAAAGGAAAAATTTTTAAAAGTAAAAGATAGTTTCTTATATCAATTTTCAAAAAAAAAGGCCCCCTTTTTTTTAAATTGTGATAAAAAAATTTTTTAATATTAATTAAAATTTCAATTTTTAAAACCCTTTACCAGTAGGCGTTGAAAATTTTAAAACTTTTTTTTACACTTTCTTTTTTAAAATTTTTTTTTTGCCGCCGTAACGTCAGCTTTAAAAGCACTTCAGCAAAAAAAATTTAAAAATTGATATTAAACATTTAAATTGATAGGTATTAAAATAAATTTTATTACAAATAAAAAAAGTAGGGAAATTTTTTTTCGAAAATTGGGTATGAGCTACCAATTTTTGAACAATTTTTCCCCAGTAACTTATTTTTCATATCCATCAAATAAATACCACTTTAATCCATTTTAAGTTTTTCAATTTTTTCTAACCCCCCGTATAAAATATGTTAAATGTTTTTATCCCAATCTTACTCTAAGAAGTAGCAAAATTTTTATCAAGAGAATTTTTCGATAAAACAAAAAATTAAAAAGTTTTTTCTCTTCAAAAACCTTTTCCGTGGACATACTGTAATAGGTGTGAAGGACAAATTTCCCAAACCCATATTCGCAACGCCCGGGCCAATTTACCAAAAACAACATAAATATACCTCCTTAATATTTTCAATTTTTGGTAATTTAAATACCTATTTAAAAGTTTAAATAAATTTAAAAATCGTAAAAGTATATTTAAACATTTTTTGAATAAACATTGCCATGCAAATTTATTTTGTTTTGACTCGTTGATTAAAAATAAAGAAAGTTTTTCGAAAAATTATCGCATTATCAGTATTTTAAAATTAAGAGCGCTTTATATTAAATAATTGCGACCGATTTTCATGAATTTTTACCTATTGGGTTTTTTTGGGGCGCTGATCACGAATCTAAAATCAGTTTTTTCCGGCAACCTGTGGTTTTTGGTATTAGGCTCCAAGCAAACCTCAAAATGGAATTTTCCAAAATTCCTTCTTCTTAAAACTGATTACCATCAAATGGAACAATACACTGATTGGGACTTACATATTAAAAAAACACTAAAATTTACAAAAATTTATTGTTTGTTTTTAGGAAAAACACCTCAAATAAACCAGTTTTTATATCTTTAAATTAACAAATAAATTTAAAAGAAACAATTATACATCATATGTTTCCCAGAACCCACGAAAAGTGGATTCATTTGAGATAATTTTCACTTTAAATCGACAAATAAATTATGGTAAATTTTAGTGATTTGTTAATATATGCCTTAATCAGTGTATGTTTCCCATTTGTTGGAATCAGTTTCAAGAAGGGGAGAATTTTGAGGTTAGTTCACTTGGGGCCTCATAACTCAAAAACCAAAGGTAGGGAAAATAGTTATTTACATTACAAGATGCGAAAGTTTACTTTTTGGGTGAGGTGCTTTTAAATGGCGAGGCGAAGCCGAGGCTTTGGCCTCCAGCCCTTGCAAGGCCTGTCATCAGCACTTTTCAGATTTTTAAAATTTTTAATTTATTACAAAAATTAAATCGTTTTCGAATGGTTTTCTACAAAAATGTGGGGCGGATTGACGAGAATGTATGTTGGCGTATTTTCAAGAAAAATCCGAGTCTTTATCACCACCAACCCTCTGGTTTGTATATTCCATGCTCAAGCAATTTCCTAAACAAAAAAATATTTTGGGGTTCAAGAAACTAGTTCCATTAAAAGGAAAAATGATGGTTGGAGGCAAAAAAGTCAAAATTTAAAATAAGAAGAAACCCAAAAAATTTTTATTAACGCGCCTGACCGTTACTTAGCAATGGTAAAGCCATTATGGGAGTGGCTTTGGGGAGCCGGACAGGGGAAATATAAATTGAAATAAGGATATAGAAATAAGAAATGGCGGGCTATGGGAAAAATAGGGGAGTCTAAAAAAAAAAATTAAAAGAAACTCTGTAGTAACCAACGATGAAGTCAGTTCCTTATGTCAGATTTCTGCAGGAATAATTAAAACTGAAACCAAGAATGCCCCTAGATTTGCGTTTATTGTATCGTTATGAAAGAGGTAAATGTGTTAACGGAATTGGAAAGCAACTATTTCCAAAAAGTACCTAACCACAACTAACCACAACTAACCACACATTTCAAATGTACCTAAAGAAATTGGAAGTTTTTTAAGCCTTGAAGAATCCAGTAAAATACACTGGCCATTCTTTTAGAAGAACGTCAACTACGTTCCTTGCCAATGCTTCGGCTGTCGATATTTTGGACTTAAAAGGCATGGGGTTAAAAATTTCTTCTTTGGGTTTATTGTGAACTAAGTAATAAGTGGTTTAAAGAAGATTTTCAAAAATTCCTACCAATATATTCTCTAATGAAGTAAATGAAAAATATGAATATTAACGAGTTGGTGATAACGAAAACCCCAAAAAAAATTCAAGTATTATTCCTTTCAATTTCTTTTTGCTAATTGTTCAAATTGACAATTACTTTTAATGTTAATATAACCTAGTTTTTAAAATATTTTGTCATAAATTAGTTACTTTTTAAAATAAACCTAATATTTCCCAAAGCATTTTTTTTTTTTTTTTACTCTTCTTTTTTGTCCAGGCCTTGAAAATATTATTTTTTAGTAGCAACATTTAGCAACCAGGTAACACGAAGGTTCTCTTTCGTTATCATTCCGTTGCTAGGACTACAAAATTTTCTTATTTATACAGTAGTAGAAAAAACTAATTTTAGATTCGTGATCAGCGCCCAAAAAACATGCAAAAATTCATGAAAATCGGTGGGTGTCCGTAAATTAAAATTTTACCAGATTTTTTACTAAAACTGGTTGACAATTATATTATTATTTTAATAATAAAAATTTTTTCCATAATTCGTCTTGGTTTTACCTGACCTGTCAGAAAACAATTTTGTTTGGGTTTAAAACACGGGTGTGAAATTTTTCGAAAAAACTGGTGGGTAGACCAAACTATTAATATCTTGCCCCTTTTTTTCTTACAGTGTAGTTCCATTCACACATAACATTTTTTCAATATCTTTCTCTTTTCTTGGCTTAACAGCCACCCAAATTATTGACATTGAAAGCTCAAAATAGGTTTCTGTCTCAACTTAAATGTCCTAATATAAATATTTACTTTGCAAGTAGGCAACTGGCCAGATTTAAATTGGATCTGATTGATTTGTTTAGGGGAGTCAATGGGGGTAATCATATTGGATGGAACATATTATTTATACATTCTTAATTTTTATGTTTTGGGGTCAGCAAATTAAATAATAATTTTTGCAAGCTCACGTAGTATTTCAGTTTATTAATTTAGAAAAATGTCAAAATGACTTTTTTCCACTTGTTGACTGTTGTACGGGGAAAAAGGTGATGCGATTTTCCAGAACATACTGTGATTTTGAAATCAAATATTAAAATACAAATGTGTAATTAATTCTGTATTAATAACCCCAAAATCTTGGACTTCCATTGTCTTTTTGTTAATTGATACACAACGTTTCGGTTGTGATGTATCTCAACCTTTTCAAGTGACAACTAAAACTATTCAAAAATGACCTTATATACTTTTCCCTTTTCACCGAAGCTTGACCGACTTGTAGGTTCAGCAATGGCAGCCAGATATTCGGAATGTCTACACTCAGTTTGCTAAATACATTTTGTTTTGTTTGCAATTATTACAGCTTCTTTAAATTTTCTTTTCTTCCAGTGGGTTTCTTTAAAGAAAAATTTTTTTTCTTCCAAACCATTGTATACCGTGTTGTTTTGACCATGCGTGTTCGGCAATCCCTGATTTCGACGTTTCACCCGTTCCGTATGTTTTTTGTGTTCATTAACTCTAATTTCTAGTGGTCTTTTGTTTCCCCGATGTATACTTCACCACATTCCACAAGGAATTTGGTAGATACAATCATTTTTTGAACCATTGTTGTCCGGTCTTATCTTAGTAAGGATACTTCTGAAGTGGTTTGGGATTTAAATGCTGTTTTAATATTGTACCTATTCGCTATTCTGCGGATCTTTTCTGAAGTTCCTTTAATATATGGAATAGTTATAAATATTTGTTTCTGTGAAGTCTTGTTCAAATTAAGAGTTCATTGTCTTATCTTGATATTTATCGATTGTCTCCTTAACCAATCTCTCACTGTAGCCGTTTTGCCTGAGATCCCTGGTTATATTACTTATTCCTTACTGTTGCATAATGTCACCGCGCCGTTATATAGGTACTATGACTCCTCGTTTTGTTTCGTTAAAGTGATTGGAATTCTGGTGCAAATATTGTCCAGTATGGGTAGGTTTTCTGTATAGCGAGGTTTGTATATGTCCATTATTTCGTTTGACCAAAACGTCGAGAAAAGGTAGAGTTGAATTTTGTTCCTTCTCTTTGTGAATTTGATACAGGGTCGAAGACAATTTAGATTTCTTCGTATTACCTGTCCATACAATAAAAGTATCGTCAATATATCGTGCAAACTTTGGTTGATTACTGCAGTATTATTCCATATAAATGTTTGCTACCACTGGAGAGAGCGATGAACCCATGGGAAGTCCATCGTCCTGCGCATAGTACCCATCTTTCACTTGAAAGTAAGAACTACGGAGGCACAGCTCCAACAATTCCATCACTCCATCCAGCGGCAGGGTGGTGCGTTCTACTAAGGTATCATCTTCATTGAGCTTGGCCCGAATTCTGTATCATTATGTAAAACGTACTTTTAAAATAAATATTATACAATATTTTTTCTACAAATGCAATAAGCAGTTAAAATTAAATTATTCAAAATTGGAAGATATAGGTTTTACATAGCATCGTATATAAAAATTATTAGAGTTGGCATTTATTAATGAATTCTAACAACCGATGTTAATGCTGGTTGGTTACGGCTTGTTTACTTCAAATTTTGTCATCGTTTAGTTCGTTTTAGTTTTTACTTAAAATCAACTTGAAATGGAAAAAAATGTAGGAGGAAGTATTGGTTGCATCGATCCATTTACAGAGATAGATGAACGGCCAGTAGAGCATCGATGGATTTACTGCCAGAAAATCCCGATACAATATAATATTGCCTATAATAAGTTTATGAATTGGTGTAAGGAGGAAGGTGTTGCAAAAATATACCGAAAATATAATCGTTGCGTATTTTGAGGAAAAGCGAAGATTTGAAAGCATCATTCTTATGGTCGACTTATTCAATGATCAAAGCTATGCTAGCATGAACAATGACGTGGATATCAGTAAAATTTTTGAGCTTATGCCTATTTAAAGCGTCAGAAGAAATATACCAGCCCAAAAAATCAAAGATTCTGAGCAAAGCGCAAATTGGCCAGTTTCTGAACTGTGCACCTGATGATGAATACCTTCTGATGAAAGTAGTTACCATTTTGGGAATTTTCGGTGCCTTTGCAGCGAGGGGCTTTGTAAGTTGACTCTTGATGACTTGGAAGATATGGGCACTTCTTGATGGGCTTTTGTGGATTAGACTTAGGATAGACCTAATGGTCTTTCTTTTACAACAGTTTGTACATTCTTCTTTTTAAAAATAGCACTCGATTCTTAAATACACAAATTCACGAAACACTGTCTAACAGAAAAATCCTCCCAATAAAAAAATCGTGTGATTTGTAATATTTGGACTTATACTAATATACAACTAACCCTCAAATGTTTTTACTAGCCTCAGATTTCTCGGAAGGGTCTAGTAGAGGGGTAATAAATGGGCGACCCATTATTGTGGACAGGTAGGTGGATCTATGCTTGAAATATCTTTAGTCGTTATTTTATAATCATTTAGTAAACATCTGTTGATTTTTCGATTAGATAGATCTACGTGTAAGACAGTGGCGGCTCGCCATATGAAGCAACTGAGGCCGGGCCTCACATGTAAAATTACACTGTTACAGATACAATCAGCAGTACATATAATGTAAAATTTATTTAAATATAAAACGCTTTTTAACTAATTTCTAATTATTAAAAGTATCAAAACATTAAAATAACATTATAATTTAAAATAATATCTTTTAAATTTAGCGCGCGCACCTTCCAATCGCTCAAATAGACCCTCCTATCGCATAGTAACAAAATAGTAATCTCCGAAATTTGGGCTTCATATGCGTCACAAATCGCCGATGCAACGCTATGCTACCCCACCACGCAAACTGCACAAGACGAGGATTTATACGCGAATTTTTGCATCCGTTGAGGCCCACAATTTTGGGCTTGTATCGGCTGCATATTGCCAAATGGTCGCTTTAGAAGGTGCGTATTTGAAATTTGGCAACATTATATTGTCTATCTCGTTCATCTCCTCTCTTTTCTTCTTGAAGAATCAGGTGTGAGGTGATTTATTTGTTTCTATAATTAGATCACGGCATAGGAATTGCAACTGCGACCGTTATATTAAATAATAATTTAGACTATAGACACGTGCCTATTAGAGAGAGCGGGGTAGTATTTAATCTTTCTGGTTTAAAACAGGTGTTTGTGTTTGGCGATTTTAGACTTTCGAGTAAGCATAAGCCCTTAAAACCTGGTAAGCAGTACCTATTTGTTTTGTATTTTAATAATAGCCACAGCATAATTTTTTTTTTTGGTTGGTTTGGTTTAAAAATATTTGCTTTGTTACTTTGTTTTATCTTGTACCGGTTTTAATTTAAAAATACTTATCGTAATAATGAATCCCTCTCACGATATTGTTTTATCTTTGCTTGAAACCCCTTTTCGCGACGACCTGAAGTGGAAAAACGGCAAATATTAGAGGTCGGCCAACACCAAAATTAATGGCGGTTATTAGCGAAAAGAGGGTGGGTCGGGAGACTTCGCGAACGTTTCAAACTTCTTGGTATGATAGTTATAAATGGCTTTGCGGGAGTTCGTATAAACAGAGTCTGTATTGCTGGCCGTGTATTTTATTGGGTAAGGCGAAAAATTCATGGTGCTCAAAAGATGGTTTTAGGGACTTGAAAAATTTTTCTCGTAGTACCAAAATGCACGAGGCTTCTAAAGAGCACATAAAAACTTCATGGCTTTGGTGCGGTTAGAGCAAAATAGGGCCACCATTCAGGATGCATTAAAGGAAAACGCTAGTTTAAACAAAATTTTATACAACGAAAATGTTCGCAAAAATCGATTATTAATTAGTTATTTAATTGATGTTACACTTACGTTGGAATAACAAGAACTACCTTTTCGGGGACATAATGAAAGTTTAGAGTCAATAAATCGAGGAAATTTTAAAGAAATTTTTAAATGCTTAATTAAACGTAATCAAGACCTTACTGAACATTGTGAAAAATTTAGCAACATTTTTACAGGGCAGTCTAAAACCATACAAAACGAACTAATTTCTTGTATTCATGAATATTTGACAGATTTTATTAAAAATGAAGTAAATGATAAGGAATGTCTTTTTTCGGTGTAATGGCAGATGATACAACAGATATAACAGAGCGTTCCCAATGTGCGATAACTATTCGATACGTCATAAAGGGTGTCTGTATGAGAGATTTTTGGGTTTTTTGATGTCAGCGAAAATCGAACAGCAGATGCTCTTTATAATTTGTTAGAGAGCGTTCTGGAGCCATATAATTTTAGGGAAAGATTAGTGGCTCAGTGTTATGACAGGGCCAGTGTTATGTCTGGCGAGCTAAATGGGCTTCAAGCAAAGATAAAATCTTCAGCCCCCTTGGCTTTGTTTACCCATTGCTGCGCACATAGATTAAACCTTGTGCTGCAGCAAGGCACTAAACAAATCGATAAAAGTCGAATTTTTTTGTACTTTGTTAGGTATACCAACCTATTTTCATAATTCAGCGAAGCGCGCCTTTGTTCTCGATCAAATAGTCGGAAAAAGGATACCAAGATCGGTCGAAACTCGCTGGTATACCCGTTCCAAAATTTTAAATTTAGTTGCCACTGAATGGGATAACTTAAAATTAGTGTTCCAAACTATAATTGATGACAAAACTTCAGGTTCAGAATCAGTAAATTCGGCAAAAGGATTTCTAAAACATTTTCAAGACTTCGACTTCGCTATTTTGACCAAGATCTATTACGAAATTTTCGCGTGCACTGATTTACTTTTTCAAATTCTGCAAAATAAAACTCTAGATATAAACTACTGCTCTAACCAAATCAAAATCGCTGCTAAACGAATTTCCGAATTAAGAAATGAAGAAAAGTTTAAAGGGTTTTTTAATTGGGCAAAAAACAGAACTGAATTACGGAATTACCAAGTAAAAGGGGAAAAAGTGGTCATGAATTAGAAATCTTTTCGGGCTATAAAATATTGTACTACGAAATTATAGATTGTATATCCCTTCAGTTAAGTACTCGTTTTAATAATCTCCACGATTTAAATTTTCTTTCATTAGTAGATTCTTCAAAATTTACCGAATATTCTAAGAATTTTCCCGAAAAATCATTTGAATGTTTATTAAAAATGTATCCAAATGTTTTTGAATTAGACCGACTAAAAAACGAACTTAATGTTTTATACAGGGACAAACAATTTTGTAATCTCGATGTTCAACAAATAATAGAAATATTATACAAGGAATCTAAAATGATCTTTTCGGAAACTTATAAACTCTTTTGCCTAGTATTAACTATCCCCGCAACAAGTGTAACGGTAGAAAGAGATTTTTCGTGTCTTAAGCGCATTAAAACCTATTTAAGAAATACCATGACACAAGAGCGTTTAACGGGTTTGTCAATGATGGCTATTGAAAAAGGAATTTTACAAAGTGTTAGTGAGGATACCCAGTTTTATGAGGATATTATAGATAAATTTGCAAATTTGAAAAACCGTCGAATAGACTTAATTTACCAAAAGTAAAAAACTCTTAATTATTCATTATTTTGCCTAAATTTAATTTTTAATTATTTTCTTAATTACGCGTATAAGGAACTTATTTTGTGATGATGATCATTTTTTATTCTCTCTTCTTTTTCTCTCTCTCTCTCTCTCTCTCTCTCCCTCTCTCTCTCTATGGGTACTGAAGGTGAATAAACACAAATAAGTGTTTATTTGTCCCTATCAATATCCTTACATAATTATTTTTTATTTTTTTAACAATAAGAGAATTATTTTTGTTTTTTTAACAATAAGAGAATTATTTTTTTTTTTTTTAACAATAAGAGATCTATTTTGTGTTTTTTTAGCATTTAGTACTACTTAAACAAGTAACATTTTTTGTTGTCGTTAGACATGTTTTATTTTTTGTTATTATTTTTTTGTACTTGAATAAGGTACAAATTTGTAGAGTTTTTAAGTTATTTTTATTATTTTATTATGGTTTTAGTAGGGCTATTGGCGATGAAGTCCATAAAAAAAAAACTTCAACGCGTCAGTGAATAATACCTCAGGTGTTGAAGCACCAAGGTGACGTGGAAATTTATTCTTTTTTTGGGCCTCACCTGTTTTAGGTACCACGAGCCGCCACTGGTGTAAGAAAAATGTCGACGCGAATTTGTGTTAATAAAGCTGATAAATTCTGTTATATTTGTGGCGAAGTTACCGCGAAGGCGTACCAAAAACCGATGTCTTCACTAGTAAAAAAGGCTTATGAACTGTACTTTGGATGTAAAGTTGGCGATCAAGATAAGTCCTGGGCCCCAAAAGTGTGTTGCAGTTCGTGTTCGAGAACATTGACGGGATGGCTAAAAGGTACGCATAAATCTATGCCATTTGCAGTTCCAATGGTTTGGAGGGAACCTCGTAATCACGTAGATGATTGTTATTTTTGCATGACGAATATCAAAGGAATTACTAGCAAAACTAAGCGTAGCATTCAGTATCCCAATGTTCCGTCTGCAATGCGACCAGTACCCCATGACAATTCATTACCCATTCCCCAACCACCTGAGAGTTACACGCTTGATTCGGAATCAGACTCTCGAAGTACTTCGCCAGAAGCCGGACCAAGCTACATCCCTAGTTCCATTGATTTGCCCGATACACCTCATTTAATCACTCAAGGTGAATTGAATGACCTTGTTCGTGACTTGAAAGTCCCGAAAACAAAAGCGGAACTTCTCGGATCCCGCCTGCAGCAGTGGAACCTCTTGGAAAAAGGAGTTAAGGTGTCCATCTACAGAAAAAGGGAATCTACTCTCACAAATTTTTTTGCAGCGGACGGTGATTTAGTATTTTGCCATGATATTCCTGGCCTAATGGTCGAACTGAACTTACCATATACGCCCGATAAATGGAGACTATTCATAGATTCGTCTAAAACAAGTCTAAAAGCTGTTTTACTTTATAATGGAAATGAACATCCATCCGTTCCTATAGCTCATTCGGTAAATATGAAAGAAACATATGACAATCTGAAGGTGATACTCAGATGTATAAAGTACGAAGATCACAAATGGAATATATGTGCAGATTTGAAAGTGGTAGCGTTATTGACAGGACTGCAGTCAGGATACACAAAATACTGCTGCTTTTTGTGTGAGTGGGACAGCCGTGCAAGAGACAAACATTATAAAATAAAGGTTTGGCCTCCACGTGAAAAAATAGAAGTTGGAGTTAAAAATTTGACCCGAGAACCGTTAGTTCGGAAAGAAAAAATATATTTACCTCCACTTCACATAAAGTTAGGATTGATCAAAAATTTTGTAAAAGCCTGGATAAAAACGGAAATGCTTTCAACTATTTAAAAGAGAAATTTCCACGTATAAGTGAAGCCAAAATTAAAGAAGGAATTTTTGTTGGTCCCCAAATTAGGCAACTCTTTAAAGATGCCAACTTCAGGGACATTTTAAGTGACCATGAAAGACGGGCATGGAATGCATTTGAAAGTGTTTGCAAAAATTTTCTTGGAAACACCAAGTCAGAAAATTATCGTGAACTCGTGGAAGAACTGCTCACGGCCTATCATATTTTAAAATGCAACATGTCCCTAAAACTTCACTTTCTCCATTCCCATTTGGACTTTTTTCCTGAAAATCTAGGAGCTATATCGGACGAGCATGGGGAACGATTTCACCAAGATATCGCATCGATAGAGAAAAGATATACTGGAAAGTGGAGCCCGAATATGTTAGCCGACTATTGCTGGACCCTAATACGAGACACATCCAGTCTTTCTTATAAAAGGAAGAGTTCAAGGAAATGAATATTAAAATAAAATAACACTTGAAAATGTTTATACTGAACATAAATTAACTGTTACTAAAATGTATCATACCTTTTTATTTTTTAAATTAATAAATCAGTATTAAAGTGAGTTTTATTGAATTTTGCTTAATATCAAAACATGTGTCTCTCCCTCATTATTGAAGGCTGATATCGAAAATCTGAAGCCAGATCTGGATTCAGCAGGCCAAAATATATAAAATCCAGCCATAATCATTCCAGGGAGGCAAAAAAAGTTTTAGAATGTTGGTCAGTGAAATTAGCGGTAAACGATTAAAATTGTATAGGTTATGTTTACTTTTTGCTTTTTTAAGATTAGAAATTTTATCGTCTAAATAGAAACAGAGCGTTTAAAACAACTTAAACATATTAATTTTTAAGGTAATAATAGAATAAGTTTCAGATTTTCTGTTGCTTGTCGGTAATTGTGCAAAATAATTTATTACCTAGTTCTAGGATCTATTCTAACGTAAATATATACCTACAAATCTAAAAGCATAAAAATCCAGATAATAGTGTTTTTATTTGTTCACCTTGAATTCTAATGATTTCCTTACATAATTTGTAGATTTTAAAAGCAAATAAAAAATATAAATATATTTTATGTTTACGATATGTAAAATTTGAAACTGTTGGGCATGGAAACATCATAAATTTTAGTTTTGTGGGCGAACGTTTGGTCCTTCGATTAATACAAGGTATTTCATGACTTAGGTCCAAAAATGAAAGCTAATTCTTATAATGCTAGTATAACACTTAAAAAATTGTTTAAATCTCAAAATAAAATACTGTTTTCCTACGAGTGTGGGGAAAAGTCCACTTTTCCGCACGCATTTGAGTGCGCAAAGTTGCACTTTTCCGCACGGCGTGCAGAAAAGTTGTAGGCTATTTCATGCAATATACGAAGCCATTGCAAGTTTTAGTTTAGTCTCTTTTTTGTTTGTTACTTCGGAATTTTCAATATTTCAACTAAAACACAAAAAAACATTGTTTTAATTACCCTGTATAATAATAATAAATGATTATGACAAGTCAAGCAACAATATGTAATCTTGGTGACTTTAACACATGTCAGATTTTTTCTTCGTTTCCATATGAACAAGCAATTGCACAAATGAATTTCAATACAAACAAGCATTTTTAATGAAAAGGCGTCATAGTATCTTTTTTTAATTAAATAAAAATCCGACAAAAATAATTATTTAAAATGAGTAGTTCCGATGAGGAGCTACCAGATTCTATCCTGGATGCAGCAAATACCGTAAGTTTGAATTTATTACCAGCAAAATCTCGTGAAAAATATGAGAATCAATATAGTCATTTCGAAAACTGGTGCTCCAGCAAGGGGACAAAAAGTATTAGAGAAGAAGTGTTCTTGGCCTATTTTGCGGATTTGCACAACATATAAACCTAATACTTTATGGAGTAAGGACTCTATGTTAAAATGTGTCCTCAAAGTGAAAAGGAACCTTGATAAAAGTTCATATTTCAAGCTAACATCACTACTTAAACACCAAAACGTGGGATACCGGCCAAAAAAATCAAAAACTTTCAGCAAAGAAGAAGTTTTAAGATTCATGAAAGAAGCACCTGATAATATTTACCTTCTAATAAAAGTTGCTACAATTTTTGGATTAACCTGTGCTTGTAGGAGAGATGAACTTACAAAAATAATGATTGATGACATACAGGATAATGAAAATTTGATAGTGGTGAAAATTCCTGACAGTAAAAACAACACTTCCAGAATCTTTGTAGTGTCCGATGAAACAAATAACGGACTTTATCTGCAATTGTACCGTAAATATGCTAATTTTCGAAAACCACATACCCCACACAGACGTTTTTGTCCAGTATAAACAAGGAGGATGTGTGGAAATAAATTCAATAGGTAAAATGCCTTCAGAAATTGCTGCATACCTAAAATTAAAAAATCCAGAAGAGTACACTGGACATAGTTTTCGTCGATCCTCTGCGACTATGTTAGCGGATTCTGGAGAAGGAATTACCAATGTCAAGCGACTTGGGGGCTGGAAATCAACGGCTGTAGCTGAGAGCTACATTGATGAATCCACAAATCAGAAAAAGGATATGTCGAATAAAATATTGACCATGAACAACTCCCCTCCTGAGCTAAGTCAACCTTCATCAAGACGTACAATAAGCGCTTCCATAAGCCACCCGCTAAATGAAATTACAGGTTCTGCAATTAATTTACAATATGCTAATAACTGTTCTTTTGTTGTAAATGTTATCAACAAATAATTCCCATTTATAAATATGTTGTAGTAGTTCTTTCAGATTAAACATAATTTAAAAACTAATCATTGCTTTAATATTGGTATTATCTGACGCTCGTAGGAAAAATTTTGTTCCTAACGCTTGCGGAAAAGTATCACTTTGCACACTTGTTAGGAAAATAACTATTTCGCACGCTTGTGAAAATTGGGTCATTGCAATTTGACGAATAGCTAGGGCGCGAGAACTTTTTTTTAAATGTATGTTTTATCTAATAAAGAATACAGTATCTACATGATCACCCAATGAAGACTGATCAGGGACCTTCGTGATTTTATATTTTTCCCAAAGAATTCTAAACTATATTTAATTAAATGATTTGAATTGGAAGAGTAATAAAATTAACATTTTTTTATGTATCATTATTTATGGGTTCTGTTTTTGAATGGGACTCGTCGAAGATATAATATTATTGTTGTTATTAGATTATACAGGGTTTTCCATAATAAACTACCTATTTTGATATTTAAATAAATTCTATAGATAAGTCACTACGTTTTTGTTTATATTATTATCATATATGGCCTTTGAGATCTGAATCAAGATATTTTGAACCGAGTAGGCACTTGACACAAAACTAGGAAAATTGATTTTCGTAAAGGTAATTTTTCTAATAAAGCATCATTAGGTTTGAACACATAATTTAATGTTTTGTTTTAATTCTTATTAATTATTTAGTTTAACAACGAGTTTTTGCGTGAAAAAATAAAGAGTAACTTAATAGAAGAAGATGAAGCGACAGTACGTACCGCTAAAAACTCTAAAGGTTCTGGGAGAAGTGTTTAATGGTCGACTCATTTTTGCTATTTGCAAATTGGAATTTAGGGTCCCCGGACTAGACTTTTTTCTGTGGGGCTATTTAAAGTCAAAGGTTTTTGCCACTCGTTCAGAAAACATCCAAGATCTTAAAGTCCGAATTCCTGAAGAGATCCGGTGAATAGGTCAGGTTTTCCTTCATCGTTTCATGTATCATTTCTTGTCAAATCTTGAAAAGTGCATTGTAGTTAATGGCACTTACTAGACGTATTTTTAAAAGTTTGGATAAGTTGTATGTTATAGTAAATCCTAAAGTAAATTGTATTAAAGTGTATTAAAATGTTAGTTTTTTAATTTTTAAACAATTTTACTGAGCAATTGAAGTTGGTAGTCTATTATGGTAAACCCTGTACATACGTATTATACCAAAAATCCAACTGGTGAAAATTAGCTTGAATTTATCGATTCTATATGGGTTTTTACTGAGAAAAGTATTAAATCTTCAAATAAGCATTAATTTTCCTTGATTTTTTTGTCCACTTTCAAATTCCTTAATTTATTCAATCTTTAGAATAAAAAAATATGTATCCAAGGTAAATTACTATTTCATACGTCTTCTACACATTTTTTAAATAAAACATTTACGATTTTTGCTATTTTCTTTACCCCAAAACTTTTTTCGAAAAAACTAACCCTTGTTAACCAAATATTATTACATTTACCCCTTAAAAACACCTCAATTCACCACACAAACTCACAGGTGCGCATCCCTCCGCATTCGAAATACGTGACTTTCGCACCTCGGAGCGGTGAATTATGGTGAAAACCGCAAAGAAACGCGAAGCCGTTAAATTCTAGAAGCTAGACTCACCTAAAGCGTAATTCCTGCTAAAAATTATTCCTGAGATAAGCACACACATCCACTCACACACTAGAGCTGCAGACGAAGAGCAGAAAAGTTATTCTCGGATTGTTAGCGCGGTTGTTTGGACCACGTTCAAAATGCCAGCGCGCGTAGGTAAGAGGATAAGAGCGCGTGCGCTTGGTGAGGTATTCTTGGATTTGTTTAAGGCGGTGTGTTGCAGAAATACGGGCGTATTGTGAATAGTAATGATAATTTATTTTGTTTTTGCTGTTAGGAAGGTAAAAACGCTAATTACTTCCTTCTGAATTTGGTTGAGTATATATACAGTGTGTCCCAAACTGGGCCTACATGTATTGGTAACTCGGGAACCATTAGAGCTACAGTGTTGGTTAATTTAGGAAAGTTTTAGACAATTTAACTGCAAAATTAAATCTGCTTTCAGATTTTATTTATCTTTTTGAGATAATTAAGAAAAACCAAAATGGTGCATTTTTGTTTGATACTTTATAACTTTTGTTTTAATCCGATTTTCACAATTCTTTTGCCATTTTATAGATAATTTTTAAAGTCACGGAAGTTGCCCTTCGGTTTCTTAAAAATCTTACCACAAGGAAGCGATCGTCAGCTGCAGTCGTTTTTCTCTTTCTACCAGATCCTTGCCGTCTAGTAAAAAATTTCCTGTTTCCAAGTACCTATTTCAAGCATCTTGAACTGTGGCCCTTAAAAATCCGAACGTACAACTACATAACTTTTATTATTTATTGGAGCAACAATTTTTGCTACGTCTGTTATAGTTAGCACCTTGCTGACACCAATAACTATTACAACAATTTTGAGGGCTTCACCCTCAATACTTATAACAATTACATAAGTTGACTTGATTTAAAAATGACTTGTGATCTAATAAAATATCGTAATTTGCAGAGTTTTATTAAAAACTTCGTATCTCTTCTAAAACTAGAATAACGAAATGAGTAAAAAAAAAAATAATAAAAAAAAAAAAAATGTTGGGACTACATGTAACTTGGTCAAAAATTGTCAGTATTAAAAATAACAGCCCCAATATCTCCACAGGGTGTTTAAAACTTAGGTCAAAAAAACACACATTGATTCACCCGGTATAATAGCGCTCTATCGAACATGACCCATCATTGAAAAAATTCAGCACATTTCCAATTAAAATATCTATAAAATGGCAAAAGAATTGTAAAAATCGGATTAAAAACAAAAAAGTTATAAAGTATCAAACTCAGCAAAAAATCCAGGGTGTCGGTTTTTTTTGTCCGGGAGTTTATGTATATTAGGGTGACTTTTTCTTGGCAAATATATATTTTTTTTTGGTCCCATCGTAAAATTTTATTATAAGCGTGAGAAGATTTTCCATTTAAAAAACACGTAAACTTTGATCCTTTTTTTAATTTCTATTACTCAGCAGCATTTAAGTTAGCGTGTCACCCAAAGACGAAATTTTTTAAAAATTGAATGCTCTACAAAAGTGTTCCATTGCGGCAAAGTCCCGCAACTCCACCGGCAGGGTAGTACGGATCACTAAACCTAATTTTTTCATTAAATTCTCATTTTTCTGTCATTTTTCATTAATGACAATCTAATTTTTTGTACAAAATGGTTGTTTTTTAAGAAAAAGTCCACCATATTGAAGTTTTGACTGCCATGTGGAACCCCTTTTGGATTTTGTTTCAATTACATCAGCTGTTGGGGTATTCTTTAGGTTTAATTTCAGCCAAGAACGACCCAGTAGGTTCGTATAAAGCTTTTTCGCCTTACGCTAAATTTCTTTCCACCCTTCCCCCGACAAATTAAAGCCGCCATTTTGAATTGTGCCAGAAATTTTTAAAGTTTTTTTCCAAACAAACATTTTACATTTTAAAAATCAAGAATCATTAACCCAAATTTTGGGTATGCGGGCGATCAGGTCTTTGTTAAAATTTTATTT
Source organism: Listronotus oregonensis (assembly GCA_019359885.1). NCBI lineage: Eukaryota > Metazoa > Arthropoda > Insecta > Coleoptera > Curculionidae > Listronotus > Listronotus oregonensis. Next base: position 47,690 of record JAHBCN010004389.1, read on the forward strand.
TTAACACCTAACCAATTTTTTTTTTCTTAGACTCCAAAATTTAAAAAATAATATTTGTTTTGTTAAAAAATTTAAAAATTTAATTTACATTAAAAAAATTAAAAAGAAAAAGAAAGAAAAAAGGGGAAAAAATTTTAAAAAAATTATGAAAAAAAAATAAAAAAATTTATACTAAAATTTGGCTTTGATAGGTAACTTAATAAGTCAATTTTTGGTATAAAATAAATCAATTTTTTCATAATTTTTAAAAATTTTCTTTTTATTTTTATTATTATATATATATATATATATATATATATATATATATATATATATATATATATATATATATATATATATATATATATATATATATATATATATTATATTATATATATATATATATATATATATATATATATATATATATATATATTATATATATATATATATATATATATATATATATATATATATATATATATATATATATATATATATATATATATATATATATATATATATATATATATATATATATACAGGGTGCCACAGATTCAGATTCATGCATGGGGATCCCCCGGAAACCTAAGAGATACAAGACAGTCAAATTATGGAAAAGTTGCGCATTTAGGTGCCTAACAACATCCTATTAGAAATTTTGTAAATTCTGGTACTTCCGGAGATATCCGGAAAAAACCGAAATTGCTGATTTTTTTATTTTTTCTGACGTTATTTAAAGAGATAAAAAAAAAAAACAAAAGACACTTTCTCATGGTTACTTTTTAAGCTTTACAAAACGGCGTTGAGAGATTTTCTGTACAACGTTTCGTTTTCGTTAGACCATCATCAACTTTATTTTTTAAATACGGACCTGGGTTTTTTTTTTATTTTTTTGAACCTCTCATAATCCCAATTACAAAATGTATAACCTTTAATATTTATTAACAAATATGGAACGCCCCTATAAAAGTGTGTTTCCGTCTTCCCCCATTGTCTCTTATGGAAAATATGTTTATTTAACGAAAAATATTAAGTTTTATACATTATTTAGATTGGATTTTCTGCTTCAAAAAAATACAATAAACAATTGAGTGCCCATTTTTAAAAAATAAAGTTGATAATGGTCTAACGAAAACAAAATGTCTCAAAATCTCCAACGCTGTTTTGTAGACTTTAAAAGTGGCCATGATAAAGCGTCTTTTGTTTTTTTATATTTTAAAAAAACGTCAAAAAAAAATTAAAAAATTTAGCAAATTTCGGTTTTTCCGGAATCTCGGAAACCCCGGAATTTTACGGCTTTCTCGGCATTTATTGGGGACCTGAGAACTTTCCCAAATTTAACCACTTCGTATCTCTTGCAGTTTCCGGACTATCATGCGGTCTGGATTTTCAATATTATGCCTTTTTATATATATATATATATATATATATATATATATATATATATATATATATATATATATATATATATATATATATATATATATATATATATATATATAATGTTTTTGAAATTACACAGGATTAAAAGGGCGAATAAAGTTATATGGGAAATTGGTATTGGGTCATTTGCCATTTATATTATAAAAAAATAAATAAATTAAAAAAAAAATCTAAAGTCGGGGCGGGGGGCGAGATGTGATCGGCGCAACGGGTGGACACCATCAACTATTAAAAATCCCTCGTATTGGCTAAAAAACACTACAAATCAAAGCTGTAACCTCCGATGCACTAGAGCAATTGAAATATTATACATTCATGAATAACCCCCTTTTCGCCCACCGCGATCACTTGTTTTGCAGCAGGATTTGGCGCGTGGGTGAGATTCAATTTTCAGAAACTCCCAAACAGGTATTAATAATCACCGTTTGTGCTTTTCAGTAGTCGGCGGCGCTAAAAACTGTTTGCAGGGGGGTTCTTCGAAGCGATGACGATGTCGCGACCAGCAGGATCAAAAGGTTGTTTGTTTTCAATTTTGGCTAATATAGCTGTAAATTAATCAATATTTTGTATGTTATAAACGTATTATTTTTTTTTAACATTTAATTCCATTCCAAATACAAAAACGTGTTAATTCGTGAAAGGCCCTCCCGTTTTGGCGGGAGGTCCCATTTTCACAATTTGTCCCCATCCCGCGACTTTTTTAAAAATCCCGACTTTTGAAATTAAGTTAAATTAAAAAATATTTTATATATATATATATATATATATATATATATATATATATATATATATATATATATATATATATATATATATATATATATAATTTTTAAAAAATTTTGGTAAGCTTATATATTGGGCATCAGAAAAAATACAGTAAAAAAACAAATGGTTGAAATATTTCATCATTTCAAAAAACTATGTTTCATAGAATAATGTATTAAAAATTTTGGAATATGCACTATCTTTACCTGGAACTAATGCTACGACTGAACGCGTTTTTCTACAGTAAATCAAGTCTGAACATTATAAAAATCAAAATTAAGTGTTGAAACTTTAAAAGCCATTTTTGTATCAAATAAAATTTAAAAACAAATTCTAAATGAAATATTTACAATATTTTAAAAATGACAACAATCTCAAACAAATTCACTCAAATAAAAAATATTCAAGGAATAAAATATTATACATTTTTTTATATTTATAATTGTACTTATTTAAAAATGAAAAAAATATTACGATATTATTTTTATTCTGTATGAAAATTTTGTTGATAACCCCCCTCCCCTCCTTCAGAGTTGTCCCTTTTCCCTGGTCACCTTAGCTTATTGGATTCAAATGATGTCTGAAAAAATGTTTTTGAATGATCTTTCAAACGCAAAAATTAAAAGTTATTACCAAATTAAAGGAAAAAAGGCCTTCGTTTTTGTTAATAACTCCCAAACCATTAAGAGTTTTTTTTTTTTAACAAAGAAAAGAAAAGTTTTTAAAATTAAATGATTTTGCGTATGAGTTACGAAAAAAATCCCCATTAAATTGCAAAAATAAATAAGATTTGTGTCATTAAGAATACATTTTTTTTTTAGAGAAGGTATGAAAAAATGTTTAAATTTAAAGTGTCCCAGAATATGTGGGAAATTTTTTTGGAATCTAATAGAAAACCTAAAATATTATGACAAGTTTCCCATAAACTTTTTTTTCCTATGACCCTTCCCTACGGAATACAGGTACATAGGTAATGGACGCCCCTGGAAATCGTTTTTGTTTAAATAACTTTTAAAATACTAGGCGTAATTTAATATTTTTTTAATATGATGATAACTAGATAAGTCTTCTTAAAATAAACCCATTAAATCATATTTGGCTTATTTAGTTAGCCAGGGACGGACTAGCTCTGGCACAATAATAGGAATTTTTCTAACACCCTGTATGATAAAGGCTCAACAATATTATTTTTTGTTTGCTTTAACCTCAAACTAAAAAAAGGTATTCTTGATTGACATCGATAAAATCAACTGTTCACGAAAAATAAAATATGTTTGGCAATTTTTTTTTACATTATACAGGGTGTTTTCTAATTATACCTCAATATTGAGGAAAGCAATTTTTAAGTTTATTTTAAGAAGAAAACTTCATATGTACGTAAGTCCTAAACGTCTTAACTTTTGAGATACAGGGTGGTAAAATTTTCAAAAATAAATCATTTATTATTAACATCTGTAATACCGCTTTAGATATTTTAATGACATTTGTCATAAATGTACTATGTATAAAGAAGCATTTATGCCAAATTTCATTAAAATATCTAAGTGTATTGATATTAATAATAAATCATTTATTTTGAAACATTTACCACTCTGTATCTCAAACGTTAAGACGTTTAGGAAAATATTTCATTAGAGTTTTCTTCTTAAAATGACCCAAAAAATTTCCTTCTTAAATATTGACGTACATTAGAAACCCCGTATAATGTAAAAAAATTACCAAACATAATATTTTTTTTCTCGTAAACAGTTGGTTTTTGATGTCAATCAAAATACCTTTTATTTTAACGTTAAAGCTATCCAAACATAATATTGTTAAAGCCTTATCATCAGTTTTAAAAATGCTATTATTGTACCAGAGCTTTCCCCTGGCTAACTAAATAAGCAAATGAATCGCTAACTGCAGAAGGGGACATGTCACAATTCTGAAATTGTTCAGGAAATTAATAAAACTTCAAAACTTTTCTTTGAAAGGTCATTTAAGAAAAAATTGTTGTAGGATCTAACTTGGCACATCTTTTATAAACTACCGCCACCTATTTTTTTGGTTTATAATTATTAACTCTGCGTTACTGTCAAATTAGACATATGGACATGACTCCTTTCTGCAGTAAAATAAAACTAGTCGTAATGATTTTGTCATTTTTTTATTCAAATCGTTATTTATTTATCATCAACTGGTCATTAAACACTTGAAGTTATTAAGTTAAGAACACCTATTCTATATCGCCTTCCGTTTCAGTTGTCGGCCAAGCGGTAATGCTCCTCCAAAACCCCCAAAAGTCCTCGGGAATAAATTTTTTGTGTATTTAATATTCTGTTTTTCTTTTTGTGGATGGTAGCTTCTCGGGTAAGCTTTTCTTACACAATCAGTTAGACCTTTCTCGGCATTCCTGAGCCGGTAAGTGTCAATTACAGGGCAGTTAATAAACTCACGGCAGACTACTTCAGTGGTTATGGAAATGGTCAAATGAGGGAAGGGGGGCAAAAAAAATGTTTTCTTTTGAGATCTGGCACACTTTTCCCCGTAAGATTCATTACTCAGGCAATTTTTTTTGTAAAATTGTGGCCCACATAATCTACACTAAACCCCTAGACACCAAAAACTGAGAATTTTTCCCTGTTTTTTGGAAGCTTTGGAAATAATTTCAATATATTCCTGGATGGTGTAGAATCGTTCTGTTTTATTGAGCTGTCGTTTAATGGAAAGTCACGGTCACAAGGCATGAATGAATGTCCCCCATGGGGTAGTAATCTGAATCTCTTCAAATCTTTTGAGTTCAATCAACTCATTAAAAGCGAACAACTGTATTTTTTTTGTTCTGGCCAGAGCAGTTGCCCCAAAAAAACATGAAGGGTTTTATAATTTTGCAAATTTTCCCTGATCGAAATAATGTTTAAGGAAAGAACATACATCATTTGCACCTTTACCCGCCTCTCCTTTATGGTAGATGTAACAAGAAATGTTTTTAGATTTCAAATTATGGTTTCCCTAAAGTACAAACAGTAAGCTGACGAAAATAATAGAGATCCTGTACAGGAATTTGTGGCAGTGAAACATTGGCCATAAAATCAATGCATATTCCTAATATCTTCTTATCCTCTTCAACATTTTTTTACCAAATCTATCGCTGCATAAAACTTCTTGCTTCGTCTTTTGTGGCCCATAAGTTCGGCGACTGCTACTCTCTTTGCATTTTCGTTGAGGGTGTCACTCTTTATTTTAGCATTGAGCTCCTCACGGTATTGCAAATATTTTTTCTGTCGACCAAATTTTAAATCATAATTCTCTTTAAAGTAGGCCCAAAAAAAATTTATAAAAAATTTTATCATTTGGATGTTTCTTCTAAACATTTCATACATTGTTTTCACGGATAATTTATTAAAAAATGAATTTTTTACTTGTATAATGCGATTTTTTTTACGGGTAGGATTCAATTGTTCACGGATATTTGCAATGATATGTCCCCTTTTGATTTCCACTAATTTTTACCACGCATGTCTTGCGGACTATTGTGATTTTTTAAAAAGAAATAAAATTTTTTAAAACAGCGCTTCTTGGATGCCTAAACTGATGAAAACTTTTTATGTTTGTTTTCCCTTTTTTAAAGTTAAACAAAAATTTAAAACTTAAGATTTTGGGTTTTGCTACTACCCGGGGCCTATTACCTTTTTTTTCGTAAAACAGAATGTGTTCTAAGAGCCTTTGTAAATGAAAAACCCCTTTGGCCCTTTTTTTTAAAAATTGAATGAAATAACCAAAATTTTTCTCTTTCCTCAAACGTTAAAAAATTTTTTGAAACAACTAGAAAAAAAAAAATTCTTTCCAATCCAACTTAAAAAAATTAGCTACAACTTACCATAGATCACCCAACCACTCTTGCAGGTAATACTTTTCAAAAAATTTTTATTTCCCCTCCCCTTCCTTTTTTCCCTTTTTAAAAATATTTCTTTTATATTTATCTCTATTCAAAACACCTTTTTTTTGTTTTTTCGACATTTCTCTTTTCTTTCTGAACTGGAACTCATTTTTTCCTCTGTACAATAATCAAATAAAGGGAAGAATAAAGACGTTTGTTCGTTCTGAAAAAAAAACAAAAGTATCACAATTGGAAGTAAAATGGGCTACATATTTTTTGGGTTATAATGACAAACTAACTGATCCCCTTGATTGATTTCGGAACGGGGAAAAACGGAAATCAAGTGATGTTTGCGAAAAAGGGACTTTCCCCGGGTATTCCTTTTGCAGTTAAAGAAATTTTCGCTTTACAGTATCGGGGTGACTATGCCGTATGTTCCCCCTTTTTGCAGTAAAAGATGTATTTACCATTTTTAGAATCAAATATACGTTAATCTAATTTGTCAAAAAATGGAGATACCCCCTTTTTGAAAAAAGCGATTCAAATATGATTTAATGGGTTATTTTTAAAAAGACTTATCTAGTTCCATCATTTAAAAAAAAAATTAAATTACGCCTAGTTTTTAAAAAAATTATTTAAACAAAAACGTTTCCCCGGGGCGTCCGTTATGTCCCTTTTTCTCCGGGGGTTAGAAAAATTATGGGAACTTGTCTAATATTTTTAGGTTTTCTATTGATTCCGAAGATTCCCCCACATACTCTGTGATACCCTTTTAATTTACTGTAAATTTTCAAATTTCGCCCCTTTTATTAAACATACTTTTTTTAAAATTTCTTCCTGGATATCTAAAAAATTTAATTCCTTCGGGGGTTTTTTTAATGGATTTTGGAAAAAAAACTGTATTATGTTTTATTTAAGGGCAATTGCAAGCTACAAAATTTTCCCTAAAAATGGTTTTGACGTAAAAAAACGTCCAATTTTTATTTTTTATCTATTAAAAAACCATCTCCCAAATATTTTTTAAAAAAAAAATTTAAAAGGTTTCGGCGTAATTACAATTTAAGGTTCACTTCTGGACCATTAAATTTGCCGCCCAGAGCATAACGCCTTGTGACGACAGGGGGTGTTGTCGAGCTTCAATATTGGTTTCTTCGCTCCGTTAATTAATTTCTTTAGAGCAGAGCTGGGACACCCCCTTTTAAAAAAAGGAACGTTTTTTTAAACCGGGGTCCTCGTAAAGGAATCGAATCACCAGTACAAATCACGATTTTTTAAAAAAAAAACAAACCCCAAAGGGGGAAACGATTTCTATTCATCGGATCACGAATCCGGATCATTTTATTTTTTTTACATAATCCAGATGATAAATCATGCGTCACGAGGCCCAAGAAAGGGGGAAATTTAAAAGGGGGGTATGGAAGGCCAATGCTGTAGACATAGGCGTGCGCGGGGGGAAAGCTGGTGTGGGTGCCGAGATAATAATAATAATAATGAACTGAATAAAAAAACTCAATCCAATACAAACGCAACCTTAATATGGCGTGGATTGACTAAAAAAAAACTTTTTAAAAAAAAATCTCACGAATTACTGTTGCACCTGCTTAAAGATCTTTAAAGATCTTAAGGTTTCTTTTTTAAACCCAATCCGATGCATTAGGCGACTGATGTCACTTTGGAAATCAAAGTTCTCTATAACATCTGGAGCAAAAAAAAATTTTTAGAACCCATTACTTTTAAAAGGGGGGTATTTCGGGGGGCTCATCAGTCCTTTGCTATTTTGTATTTCCTTTTCCCCCTATCCGTGTCTTTTCCCCAAAAACACGGGGATATTCTGTGGACCACCTAAAACTGTACTCAACTAGCGAGCGAGACCTACAACAGTCTCTTAAAGTGGTTCACGAATCCCCAATTTTTTTGGGGAAGGGGTTTGGGCCCAAAAACAAGTATAAAACTTAACAAATAAGGGCCGGTACGGGAAACGATTTAAAAGCTGACCAGCTTGCCGATGGCCCCTTCCCCGCCCTCTCAAAACAACAAATTATCGATTTTTTAGGAACCCCCCCAAAAAACCGGACTAAAGAGTTAGAGCTAAAAAGGCCGAGCAAAAGCAATTACAGGGGGCGTTTACGGAGAATTTGGGGACCCGAATTATCTGGAATAAAAAAAGGTTCTTGCTACCAACATGCTAGGGGTCCCTGTATTGTTTTATTTTTTTTGGGATGGCTAAGTGGACGGGGGGGAACTGCGGGGGCTGGACGTCAGCACACGAAAAATGATCTTCATAGCATCCACCCGCGCTCATCAACATCCCGTATTTACCTCCCACGCCAGGGGGGAGGTCTGGCCTTTAAGCTTAGAGTGTATGCACGATCGACTGGTTTTGATTTTTTGCGTCGGTTCCCAATGTCTGATCCGATCCAAAAAAAGGCACACGAAATGGCTAATGTTGCAGCGTTTCTATTAAAGGCCGGGCGACGGGGAAAAATTCGGTCCCCAGATTTCAATAGACCCAAACGACGACCAGTCACTTGTAAGACGGGTAAAGCCCGTAAGAACTGCATTTAAAAACCCCCAGAACAGAAAATGCTTTTAGAAGATCACATTAATAAGCCGCAACACGGGTATTTTACCGAAACATGAAAGACTCAATCTATCTTGAAACCTCATTAGGGTTTTTTTTAAAAAAAGCTGAGCTCAAGTTGGCCGGGGTTTCCCATATCTAGCCTGAAGATGGGGTTTTATAAACACATTGGTATCCAAGCCAGTTTTCTAACATTCCTGATCTGCTTGTCAGGGTTTTTAAAAACCCCAAACCTAATGCACTTATTGTCCCCTTTTCCAGTGCATGCTGTAACTAGTTCCCTCCACCGACAAAAATGCGTGGTCTTTATTATCACCTCAGACATTATTACCCTCGACGAAACACAATTTTTCCATTTTCTCCCCGATATCGAGGCAGTAGTGGGGAAAAACCAAACTTTTTATATATTGGTTTATTCCCAACTACGCATCAAATTCGCGCCAATAAACCTGATGTTGTTCTCCCCCAAAAAGGAATAACTCTATGTATGTGATTGAGATCTCCCGCCAGCGAAAAAAAACATCGGTATAAAAAGGGGAAAGGAGGGGAAAAAACCAAATATCAGGATCTACTTGGCGAACCGGAGGCTCTATCCGGGGAAAAAGGGGCGTTGGTTTTTCCCCGATTGTCGGCGTTTTGGGGGGATAAACGAAAATGGTTTGGGGGGGCTGAAGTGTATTCCCATGTCAACTTTACCCAAACAACTGGTGATGAAAAAGCAGAAACCAGTTGTCCTTGAGTCCCCCTTTTTTTTTCTGAGGCAAATGAATTTGGGGCCCCCGATCACTGACCGACCGGACGCATTTGTGGGGCTTCGATACGGATGGTTCCCCTGACCCCCATGGGGTCGGAGCCATCGGATACGTCATGTCGGATCTTTATAAATAATAATGAAGTGAATAAAACTGGGTACAAAAATTTCATACATTTGAATCTAAGGATTGAAATTTTTTTTAAACAACCCCTTTTCAAATAATTTTTTATATTTTAAATACAGTAATCTTTTTCAGACTAGGGGGGGTGCCACGGCATCCACGGCCCCCCCTGTGCCCCCATGGCTGTAGAACAAAATTGCCCCGGCGTGCCCGGGCAGCGGGGAAAAAGGGGGAACCCCCCAAAAGTTTGCACAAGAATCGTAGGTCGGGCTGGACTTCCAAAATTTTTTTTTAACCATGTATATAGTTGACATCGACAAATGTCAAATTTAGACTAACTACACGTTATTTTTTTTTTTTGCACAACATTGTTGGTTAATAAACGAAACTATTATAAAATATTTAATTTTTTTAATAATATTGGATTTTATATTATCTGGTTTAACATGAAAGAAAGAGGGCCCCACTTCACACCCTTTTATTTAAATGGTTGATATATTTGGGAGTTTTTTATTTTTACCGAAAATCGTTAAAAAAATTGAAAACCCATTTTTTTTAAAAAAAGTTTCAAACATTGTTGATAGTTTTGCAAAAAACGAGGAAAGGGATTAAATGGTTTAATCTAATTATCATATTTAAAAATCGATATCAAAAAAAAAACGTTAAAAAAAAACACTTTGATTTTAAAAGCGCTTCTGTATGAAAAAAACTTACAATTAATATTATCCCCAGAATAATAATTTTCTGGCGATGCCATTTTCTAAATATATAAATTATTAAATATAAAAAAAAAAAGTTGTGGGGCTGTTCTGTCTGTAAATTGTAGTAGAATATCAATAATATCGCCATTTAAAAAAAAAAAATTTTATGATCGTTTAAAAAATAATATATATTAGAGTGACGCTCTGTGTTGCTCTCTTGGGACTCTAAAGAAATAATTTTTGCTTAATTCCTCGGCAAAACCCTGAAGATACAGCTTGTCGGTAAATGAAAGAAGCTCTTTTTTCAGAATAGGATAAATAATCGGGGGACCGGCTTTTCTAATGGTTTTTTTCTATACTTGAAATAATAAATCCACATTTTTATTAATTTTTGTGTAGATCACGCTTTACGTCCCAAAATTTTTGTATGCTATTTTATTAGGTATTTTATTACAAAATATTTTATAGAACATGTGGTTTTTATGAGCTAATATTCTCTAATAAAGAAACGCCCCAATTTTCAGAATTTTTAAAGAAAAAAAAAAGGTTGGACGTTACTCCTTTTTAAAATGTGAATTGAAGAGCAGCAGACTTTTCTCGAGACAGAAAATGAAAAAAATATTTTATATTCTGTTCATAGGTTAACTGAATAAATAAAACAAAACAGCAATTTTTAATTTTTATTTAAAAAAAAATCATTACTTCGTACACACAATAAATAATAAATATATTAATAAATTAACTAACAACCTACTAAAACCCAGTTGCATATCCAGGTAAAAAAAGTTTGACAGTATTAAGAGCAAAAATAAAAAATATTTATTTATATAAAAATAGAAACAGTCGCTCAAAAAACTAAATGTTCGCACAATGAATAAACTACAAAACATCGTCTTCTAAAAGTTCGAAATTGTTTCATAACTTTGGGGCACTCATAAACGTCCATTATGCGCAAGTAATCCCATGTTATGATCAAAATATTTAACCCTTTAAAACCTCCACACACTAACACCAGAATTAAGTCTTTTACTTCTTAAAGCCATTATTTACAAGCTAAGTTAACTATTTTATCTTCCGGTTAACTTTCAGTCCCGATAAGCCTCCAAAACTTAAACCCATAACCCGGTAACGTGCTATTTTGTAAATACAGGCTCTTTAAACAAGACCTGTGTGAAATTACCTAACTACTATTTCAGTTCTATTTCTCTTCTCTTTCGGGCACGTCTTCCATCTTTCTCCCATCAACGTCTGGTAAGCTATACAACGGTTTGAAGCCTCCGATCAACTGAGGTTTGAAATTTTCAATATCAAACTCACTAGACGTAGCAAAAGGTAATGTTGTAGCTTCAGTTTCGTCGACGGGCGTGGTTTGTTTTTATCTCTAACAACCACCCATCCTTGATTCGTTGCTGAGTCTAACTTAACACTCGCTTGAAACGGTGCTTGAAAATCTAACTGAGGTGGTATAGGTGCTGTGTCTATATCACTGTCGATTTTGTGATTAAACTTGTGGTTCGACGGTTCTGGATAGATTGGTTGAGAAACTCTAGGAGGATTTTTAATGTTAGGATTCGTGTGCATGGTGGCATGTACTGTGATTTCTGAATCCTTAGATCCATAGACTGTACCCACGTTTTCCACAGTTCCGGGACGTATTTCTGGAATAACGGGACTTCCATAATTAGGCATAGAATATTTATCCGCGTTCAAGTTGGGTTCTGTAGGTGTGTAGGCTATAGCAATAGGTTTCTCTGTGTAAGTTTTAAGAGTTGCAGAGATCTGATTTGATCCGTACTTCGAGCTTCCTCCATTAACAATTCTCGATTCTATATTTGCGCCGACAGAATTCCATTGATTGTTAAAACCATAGGAATCGTGGCCTACGTCATCAAGCTTATTATTTGGCGAATCTGAACCTTTTACGGAATCTGGACGCTCTAGTGGATATGGGAAATCAGATTTTATGGGAAAACTAACTGGCCTTGGGTGAGGTTTTAAAATTGGAGCATCGTTGCGATCTCGTAATTCATAGTTAAAATCGTTGTCGATTTTAGAAGGTGGCAGTGGTGAGTCAGCTCTAGTTCCTATTACCACGCCCTCTTTCTTGTCTGTATCAATTGCATCCATTTTAAGTGGTGGAGTATTAACTGGATAAACTTTATAAATAGTTTTCTCAGTGTTACCATCCTTATCAGGTTCCTGAGCAGCTACCCTAACAGTATCTGACGCTACTTCCGTTTCCTGTTGGTTTTCGTTATCTTCTTTTTCTTTTTCGCTCTTTGCCTGTATCATTTGTAAGGTCTCAACCTCAACATCACCATCTCCATTCCTTCTGTTCGCAATTTGTATGTTAGGGGAGTTTGATATAAATGAAGTTCAGGTGCATTATTACTAAGTACTCTCTGATCATCGTTTATGTTTATAATTCTGTCCTCAGCCATAGGGTTTTGGTTTTCCTCGAGGCTTTGTGAAGGTTGCTGAGCTAACGGTCTACGTCCTTCGATATTTAAATTTAAAGGTTGTGGGGCTAAAGGTCTTCGTTCTTCAATGTGAGGAATCTGGGGAGAAGGACCTCTTGGTATATTGTTTTTATGATACATCTGGTAGGAACGTGGTGGAGGAGGCATGAGCTTTTCAAAAAATCCAATTGGTCGGTTGGATGGTCGCTCTAGTAAAGGTTGTCTATTAAGTCTCTGATCGTAATAATGTGGAGGAGTAGAATGTGGGTGGTGATAATGATTTTTACTTGGTCTAAACTGTGGTAGTATATTAGGAAGATTATCAATCCTTTTATATGCTACTTCTGGTGAAGGCCTTGGAGGGCGCACGTACTCTGGTTTGCCACTGTAAAAATGTCCTGGTCTAGGATCCCATGGAGGCCTAACAGGTCTATCTGAAGGACCATATCTTGGCGGCAAAGCGGCTATGTCATTTTCTTTTGGGGGAGTTAAATCGCTTGGTAACTGATGATACATAGGTTTCGAGTTTAATTTAAGCACTTCTCTATTGGGCAAAGGAGGCGGTTGTTGAATTTCCAGCCCAGGTGGTATAAGGTTAGATTGAACTTGTTTCTTATCTTCAGGAAATACGATTTTATTTCCTCCTCCTCCTTGAGGGAACTGAATGTGTCCGTCATGTTCTAAGCTGGCATCCATTACTTGTCCAGGTACTTTCTTTATTCCATTTACAGGCATTCCAATTGCTAGAGAAGCTTCAGAATTTTGAAGAGGCTGAATAGTGACAGCACTACCCGCTACCTCAGGCACTTGAGGTGGTTTTAAAGAAACTGGAGGCCTATTCGTATCTGAATTACTACTGTACGTTGCTTCGTGACCATATAAAGGTCTAAATGGTTTATTATCAAATGGGCTTTCTTTTAAAGCAGTACCGACATATGGCCTCCATCTCCAACACTTTGATGATGACCCACTACAAATGAAACAGTGTCTTGATCTGGGGCGATGTGAATGTTGCTTGTGCTGGGGACCAATTGTGTTATGGGCTTTTGAAGATCTTGAGGTTGAGGGGGAGTTCAACTACAAGTTGGGGAGTTTCTGGGCGAACTCTTTCACTATTCAGTTTTTCTCGCAAATTCTGGGTGGCTACAATTATAGGATCTCTGTTTAATGAGGGAGCACTGATGTGGTTTTCTCCCAGAGGCAACGAGGTAACTCTGGGGGTTGAAGGTTCAGTAGTAGTGGTAGTAAAAGTGGTTGAACTGGGTTTGTAAGTTGTGGTACGCGTAGTGGTAGTAGTACGCATGGTGGTAGTTGTTGATGTTGTAGATGTGGTACTTTTGGTTTTGTGTAGCTGCATCTCCGTAATTGTTAGGCTTAACATTAAATGGTTTATTTTTGGTCAAATCCAAGGTTGGTTTCTTTTCTGGCTTAGGTTTTTCTTCAGAAACAGTCTTATTAACCAAACTAAGTTTAGTAACAGGTTTTAGGGGTTCAACGCTTAGGCTCTCATCCACCTTTCCATAAACTTTATTTTCAACAGCAATGTTATCCTGAATTTTGTCATTACTGTATTCATCTTCCTCACTATATTCGTAGTTTTCATCCAATCCCATATTTGATCCAGTAAGAACGTTGTTCTGAGGGCCTGCGTGAATATTGGGATAGTAGTTCGTAGTTGTTGTTACTACAGGTTTTTCGGTATTTGGTTGTTTGGTGAAAGGCAGAGTTGTAGTAGTTGATTTTTGTTTAGGTAAATTTGCAAATAAGCTGGACGGCTTCGCAGGCTTAGTTGAAACAGGAGGTGATACAGTTTCATCGTAGTCTCCAAATAACTGCTCAAATAAGCTTAGTAATCTCTTGGTTGTGGTGCTTGGTGGACTTGTTGAAGTAAGATATACATCCTTAACACTCTGCGTAGTCAGATAAACATCTTTGATGCTTGAAGACGAAGTTAAATAAACTTCTTGTGGTCTAGGTTTTTTTGTAGTTGTAGTGGTAGTCTCGCTAGGAGAGTCATAATATTCATACTCTTCATTGAAACTTGGATGAGACATTCCTGAATTTAAAAGATTCGCTGGTGTAGTTGTCAACTCCGGATATCTTTTTACCGTGGTGGGTTTAGTTGTCGTCGTAGTGGTTACACGAGTTGTAGCCATAGTTCTCTGGGTATTTCGGGGGGTGAAGTACGATTTTGTAGTATAGTAAGATGGACTAGAACTTGGTTTCTTCGTTGTAGAAGTCTTCTGAACTCCAAAGGTATCTTTGTGGTTATGAAATTTATTTACACTGCCCTGAATTTTTGTGCTGGCATATGAACTAGAAATAAGTGGATAAACGTATTTATCCGGATTATATTTTACCGGAAGATTCAGGAAATCATGAAAATTTGGCGTAAGTTGGTTAACGTCAGCTTGCTTGTGGGTACCATAACTAGCCAGACTTCCATCTTTTCTATCGATATTTTTCTTGTCGTAGATGTTATCGGACGATTCGTCGTTTACGTAGTCATATAGATCATCTTCACCAGCCTTGTATGATGGTGACTTATGGCTAAAGTCAATGTTTCCAGTGAGAGGATCTTTTTCGACATAGAATGGTTTCCCATGATTGAATATGTTTTCTGGAAGGTTGTAGCCTGGAAGGACTAATGGTGATGGATTGGGAATTTCTTCGGAATCGTTATTGTTCACAGGTTTAGTCTGAAATTTAAAACAATATATTATTATAAATAATAAGGGGGGTTTCCATTTTTTTATAGTAATTAAAAACCTTTTTTAATAATAGGTTATGGATAACTTGTTTGATAACTACGCAAAAATAGAAAGATACCCGGGCCGTTTAAATCTGAGGTGTCTGCGTTTTTGAAAAAAACCTAATTTTTATGAATAACATCGACAAAAAAATAAAGGGGACGGCATTTGACCAGCCCCACCCTTTTATTGTAATTTGATACGCTAAATCCAAATCGGAGGTCCGTTTGGCTCTTTTTAATTTTAAAATTTTGAGTAAATTGCAAAAAACTGCAAAAAGGGGTTTAAAAAAATTTTTAAAAGTTAAGTTCAATAAAAAAGATTTTTTTTAAATTTAACTCGATCAAGTATGTTTTTTTTGTATTTGAATTCCCCTGAATCTAAATCCAAAGTCCGTTTCACCACATTCACCATTCAAATTTTAAAATTTGGGAAAAAAAAGCTGAAAATGATAAAAAAATTTTAAACAAACAAGATCAAGTATGTTTTTTTTTTGTATTTCAATACGCTGAATCCGAATTGAAGTTCGTTTGGCCCACCCCTAAAATTTTGGGGTAGATATCGGGAAAAAATTTCTGAAAATGGGTGAAAATTTCGGAAAAAATTTAAGTTATGAGAATCAAGAAAATTTTATTAAACAGAATCAAGTATGTTTTTTGTATTTTTGGGTTTGCTAAATGTAAAGCCGATGCCCCAAATTTTAAGTAAATTGCAAAAAACGGTAAAAAAGGGTAAAAAGGGGAAAAAATTGCAGTTATGAAAATGAAGGAAAATTTTCTTAAGCAAGATTAAGTATGTTTTTATGTAGTCGAATTTTTTTAAATGCGAAGTCCGTCTGGCTGTACATACTCCAATTATAAATACTTGGGTCAAGTTCAGAAAAAAAAATCATAACAGTATTTTTTGCAATTTTTTAGTAGTTTTTCGCAATTTACTCAACATTTTGAGGGTGTATGGGCCAAACGGACTTCGGGTCTTTGGGTTCAGCGCATCAAAAAACATGTAGATGCATGGGTCTGGTCAAATGCACAGACCACTTTATATTTTTTTTGTGCCGGTGTAATGGATAAGAGTAGAATAGATTACACTTCAGCAAAAATTTCCCGGCAAAATTTGGGTCGCAACTACCATTAGTCATTCACTTTTTTGATAAGTCACCTGACTTGTCAAAAACCGTCAAATTTAAGTTATCCCTGAGTTTTATTTGTCTA
>JAHBCN010004390.1:0-64766 GCA_019359885.1 Listronotus oregonensis
ATGGCATTTTCCAAACTGCTCATAAGTCTGTTCTTTTAAAAAAGCCTGTTAATCTGTCTCTTAATAGCTTCTTGCTGCTGCATTTGCTCTATTATTAATCGTTCTTCCTCTTCTTTTTGCCGATGTTCTTCTTCCTCAATAAGTTTCCTTGATACCTCTTCTTTTCTAACAAAAGCACAAAAAAATATACTATTTTTTTTGGAGAATAATACATAAATAGATTAAAGCAGCTGATTTTATAATAGTAGTTAAATATATTTGTGAAAATCTAGTTAATTTTCTTTTTATGTGGGGTGTATTAGATTGTGATGTGTAGCAACACAAAGAATTAAAACATACAGTCTTATAGACTTAAAAACACCCCTACATGATTAGACATAGTTTTTGAATTCTTGAATTTTTTCTCCAAAAAGGTATTCTGATACCTAGAAAATTTTATTATTCTGAAACATAAAAAATTCTTACTCTCTTTTTTCTTGTTCATCTCTTTCCCTCCTGTGAGCCTCTACAAATGTGGTAAAAAGTGGACACCTTCGGCTCAGTAACTCAACAAAGCCAGCTCTAGCCTGATCTTTGGAAAGTTGCCCTAATTTTTGCCAAGCATCCCTTAAACAATAAAAACCAATATGTAGTATTTACTTTGGGATCAGTTATAAGCAAGATTTGTATATAATTCTAAATCTTTCAACACACTTTTGTATCATAGAACTTACCTTCTATCCTTGCCCACTACATCTAATGTACCAAGAGGAGGTAGCTTATTTAAAACATCCACTAAGGGTCCATGAACAACTTGCTGCGAAAATGCTACAAGCTGAAGATTGTCCTCATAGCTAAAATGGACTGCTTTTCCACCCTTTTCTAGAACAATATAACAGATACCTTAAAATTTCAGGAATAAGAATAATAGTCCAGTAAATGAAGGGACAAAGCTGTAAATAAGTCTGTACAGTTTTCCCTTGTGGCACAATTCTCAGGTCTTCGGGGGTGCTTTCAAGCGAACAAAAGTTTATCAACATTAACAGGTGGGAAAGGGCTGAAAATGGCCCCTCAAGACCCGAAAAATGGGTTTCCCGTTAATATCTGCCAAAATATGCAAATTGGAGAATTTTTGTTTAGACAAAAAATGAAGATCGCCTTGTAATCTACAAAAATGGTTCTTATAATTTTTTTCGAAAAATCGATAGTTTTCGAGATAACGTGACCCAAAAGTCCCTTCATTTCAGTTGCCACTCTACCGCTAGAATGCCGTTATCTTCATGAATTCACTTATAAGCGGGCGGACGAATTGTTCCATTACTCGGGCAATAATGTACATTTTTTTTATCTTTTAAAGTTCATCGGAATGAGAAAACCCATACCTATTATTGCATATGAGTTTTTTTTCACAATATATTGAGATTTTTTTTAAATTTATTGATATTTTTTTTTAAAAATGGTTTGGTATTAACATTTCTGTTTTATAATGAGACCTTAGCAAGTGTTCAATGATCCCAGAAAATTTCCTTTACCTGTTATGGATTTTTCGACGGCCGTTTTTGCAAAAAATATTGGTGTTGCGAAAAAAATGGTAGGTAACGACCATTTCTGTAGATTTCGAGGTGATCTTTATTTTTTGTTTAAACAAAAATTTTCTAATTCACATATTTTGGCAGATATTCGCGAGAAACTCATTTTTGGGACTTTGGGTGGCCATTTTCAGCGGGTTCCCACGTTGGAATCGTGATAAACTTTTTCTTACTCAAAAGCCTCCGCAAAGACCTAAGAATTGCGCCACAAATAAAAACTGTACAGATTTATTTACACCTTTGGGTACTTTCAGGTCTTTAGTTACTGAACTATAAGATCCATTCACATTACAAAAAAATTAAGACAAAACAGCAGGTTTGGCTAATAAATTAATAACAAAAATAAATTATGGTATTATATAAACCTATAAAAAAGACTTTCAATTATAGATGAATAAATTTCAGGAAAGAAAATTGTGCAAGGTTTAAAATACTATTCTAAATTTGTCATTAATTTCTTTTTTTCTCCTTCCTGCTATTTTCTTTTTCATGATAATTGGGTATATTGTTCAGTTTGGTAAAAAAAAATGATTTTCTGATAATCATAGTTACCTTATAGTCAATGATGTCATATCGGGAATATTTTAATTCAGTTGAGATTTTATCATTGCTTGTACAGTGGTTTAATCTCTTAGATGCAAATATAAATATTTTTGTGTAAATATATGAAACTATTGAAATATTTAAATGTATCAGACACTGTAACTGGTATATACAATTATACCTATATTATGTTGAAACTGATAACAAAAAAACTAAGACAAATAGAAATTATTTTGCCAAAGACCTTGCAACCAACAAAGAGTGTGGAAGGAATAAAAATTTATTTAGCAACTACAAAAGACAAGGCCAAAAGAGCCAAGATACAAAATAGACAATAAAATTACCTTTGTAAAAACTAAGTGCCAGTCTATACACTTTGAAAGTGGTAAACCAAGTTCACATTATTAGTTTCTTCATTCCATTTTGATTAGTGCCGTTTGTAGCGTCAAAGCGAGATTTTCAAGCCCTTTTTGAATTTCGGATTTTCTTCGGCCATTTCGATGACGTTTTGTTTACAACACGTCAAACCTAAAACGTCAGCGCGACCCTTCCTTCTTGCTTGCAGATTGGGGGCTGTTATAGCCTCGGATGGCTTTGCTCAGGATTCGCCAGCTCGCCCCTACCTCTCCAAAACTTAGCAAGAGGTGAAGCAACCCTTCCCATTGGTTACACTTTCGTTTTATTGGGTTAGGAGAGGGGCTAGACCTGCGAATAAGCAAAGGAAAGCGCCAATAAGTATACAACCTTTCTCGCTCGCTCTACTTTGATTAGTCGGCGGCAAGGCTGCCTCTAGGTAAGTATATGCTCGAAGATCTAACCTCGGTAAAGAATATTACACACACTTTTGTATAATGTAAGCGTAAGACATAAGGTTTTTCTTAGGTTCATTATAAAAATGTTTAAAGATACAAGCCGCATAAAAATTGACATCTTGTTTTAATCTCTACCAATAGGATCAAGAGGCCTTTTTTTTTTGGTTAACCTATAAATTTTTTCTCGATGACGAGCTATTTTGTGGCGAATATTACGAATAGTGATCCGTTTTTAGTTGCCAGTTGCCACTGTATACCTAATTATTTGTTTATGTTGAAAACGTCGTAAAAGTAACAAACACTAATTTAATTGGCAGTGCATAACATAGGTTACTTAAAATTTTTCTTAAATTATGCCAAAAAAATAACATGACGTCTATTTTGTGACCTGTGATTGGTCGAATTTCTTGTGCGTCTATACTATGGCCCTATGCAAAGGTGTGTGTAATGGCGGCGTCACACGGGCGTAATTCATGTAGCGTAACCGTCAAAATTCTAAAACCTGATTTTTTTAATTTGACGTTACGATAACTAATCATATTCTGAAATTTTGATAGTTACGCTACGCTTTTACGCCCGTGGGACGCTGCCATTAGGTCGAAAAATTGGAAGAAGACAGGACAGAAGCCCAGGAAAGCTCTGCCTAGAAAGGGTTAGGCTGGCAAGTTGCGCGTAGCAGTGCCAAATAAACAAGATAGGATAAGAAGAACTAAGAGTTAACCTAAAATTGTTTGCTTGGTATTTTGGACAATTGTTTTTTACATTTATTTTTAAATACAAAAGTGCCAAAATGGAAACAATTTTGGAACAACAAAGACGTTATCATGAGGAAAAAGAAAGATTGATTGATACTATGGTCAAAGAAATGCTGCATAAAAAAAATACAGTAAGTACTTGATAGCTAGGGTTATTCAGAAGGCCGGAAAACTCGGCGCCATAGGACTACAAAGATTTAGTAATTCTCGGTATTTTTTTGGTTGTAACAATATTATTACTAAGGCAATAAGTATTACACTTTTAGAGAACGCCAATTTCGATTCAATTAGGCACCTGTTTTATCTTCTAGGAAAATGCCTACAGCAATTTATTGTTTTTGCTTTAATCCCTTCTAAGAATGTTCGTCAAAATATGCACTTGGTGACTGATAATACCACAGTCATAAAGTTCGTAATTATTTAGACAAATTCAAAAGGTCTCAGTTCTGGTCGGTCATGATTAGTTAAAGCGGCTTTTTATATTTCCCAATTATATTTTAGATATGATAAATTATTAAAAGTAGGACTTTTCCATTTAGGCTCCAATTCTGCCATGGCTTATCGGAATAGGCTTGAGATTGTAGTACTTTTGTGTTATAATCTAAAAATTAAAGAGTGTAATTCCCTACAAACTTATAACAATAACAAATATTATCAGTTAGGACTCCATCAAAAAATTGTGTTGAATTGACAATGTGTTTGATCCGACCGATGCTTCTTTAAGGTGTGCAAAGTCCACTTCTATATGCCGTGTTGTAAAAATCTCCAGCGCCAAGTTTTTCCGCCCCCAATTTTGCAGCGCTGAGTTGTCCTATACCCCTATAGACTACTATAGACATAAAAGTTACGTTTTGAAAGAACTGCATCTGAGTCATAGAAAAAAATAATACTCCTCTGGACTAAAGGAACTAAATGCTGTCGATACCTTCACAAATAAATATGTAATCAATATTTTTTAGTATAGGGAGCAAATTAACTCGGACCAACGTATGAAGTACCTTTTGGATAGATACTTGACTGCAACAAATCGTCTTATTGACTTGTACGAAGACAAAGATGGGCAAAGAAAAGCCGAAGTAGCCTCCCTGACGGGACCCAACGAGTTTAACGAATTTTATAGCAGACTGAAGCAAATTAAAGACTTTTATAGGAGACATCCCAATGAGGTAAGAATTTTATTGTCATAGCATAGGCAATAAAATGTTATTATATTTACACAAATAATGGTATATTGATAAACTTTTAAATAATTACAATTTTGCAATGATGTTTTTCTTCTACATAACAAAAAATAATAATATAATACTATATTAAAACATTTTTCATATGAATAAAAAAATATTTATGTTAGTAAAGTGTTTTGGGTCTTTTATAATTTTTAATGTACTTGTTTATTAATTCTTAATTATTACTTAAACTTAATTAGATGTTTAGATGGAAAAACAATGTATCAACATTCCTAAAAAAGGTTTTATTTCTTTTAGATAAGTGTTCCTATGTCAGTTGAATTCGACGAATTGGCAAAAGCTAGGGAAAATCCAACTGAAGAAATGGCCAGTAAGTAGACAATTTGTAAAAGTTTCTTTTCTGTCAGCTGTTAAATAAAAAAAAACAAGCGAACATTTACCCCACAGAAAAACAATTGGACCGTCAGCCCAGCGATTGTTTCAAAACTACTATTTTTTTGTTAACAAAAGCCTAAGTCGAGCTTAGCCTTAAGGACGACAGACAGACAGACATGTATGCCGATTATTTTTCACCATTCATTTTTTTTTTTTCATCATTTTCGTTTATTTTAGATGGCATACTTAGTACAAACTTTTACAATATGGTTATTTTCTGCACTTTCTAGGTATATTTTTAGTTTTAACGAAAACCAACCGCAGTCATCCTGTAAAACCTTTAATTCTGCTTTTATTTTACAAAAAAGAGCTACCCGATATATGTGTCAGGAAAAAAAGATCACGGTAAACTTCTTTTTATAAGAAATAAAATCTTTACATTACCGTGTCTCTTCATTGTGGAGACTGTATTGTTTGTGCATATAAAATATTCCAGTATGTATAATGAGGCAATTTAGAACACTAGGCAAAATCTTAACCTACCACTTCCCATTCTGAAAAGTACCCTTACAAAAAAATTCTATATTTTATGAAGGTAAGAGGATTTACAATCACCTCCCTCCTGAGAACTACTAAATCCCTAAGATTATTTAAAAATAAAGTAAAAAGCATACTAGTCAATAAAGCATACTACAACTTGCAGGAGTACTAGGCAGATACCTTTTAATTGTTTTTAACTGACATAGTTTGTTTTATGAGTGCATTTTTTCTGTTTTCTTTTGCTTGAATTGACGCTAATGTTTTGTTTTCCTATTAATTTGCTGTTTTATGTTTTGCAACATTACTAATGTTGATTAAGAGTTTTAATTTGTGAATGTTGTTTCTCTATTTGTTTGGTCCTTCATCGGCTTTGGACTAAATAAAATGGGATTATCGGATTCTTTATTAACAATAACAAATAATTCCTAATATACCTAATTATGGCAGTTTGGAAGCTTCAGAGTGAACATAGGATTTTTAGAGGTGTAAATGAGTACAGTACATATATAGAAATAATTTTAAACTTGTCTTAAATGTATTTTTACTTTGATATCATTGTTGAATTGTTTGTCTTTTAGTATTAAATTTTATAATGTTTTTTAATAGGAATTTTTGTTTCTTATAACAATAAAGAATTTTTGACTTTGATATACTGAGTGATTAGTCCTTTTTTCTATGGTGGGCTGAAGGTCTACATATGTTTTAAAATTTATGAGAAACATTACACTCCATATATGTACTTTATGTAATATTTTTGTTCTCTTTTAGATTTAGTTAAATTTACAGATGAAGAAGGTTATGGAAAGTATTTGGACTTACACGAATGTTATGAAAAATATATTAACCTGAAAGGAATTGAGGTAACTATAAATAATAAGAATTTTTGTTTAAAAGGTAAATACACAGTGGCTCAAAAAAGTTATTTCGTTTTAAATATGTGCAAGGTATCGCAGGTGGTGCTTTCTATGTTTTACAATAAAAATGAGAGCATAACCTTCTTTAGCTGAATATTGTGACAATACACCAATTGTATTACCAAATTAAATTTACCAATTATTTATAAAAAAAACTAAAACGAAATTTGACTTTTGCCACTGTATCCTCAAAATCATCCAATTTGAATGCCTTTTTTCGCACCTTTTAGAAACACCCTGTATAACCAACTAGTATTAAAAAACTTTAACCTATTGTTTAATTGTCTTTCTTTTACTGAGTAACCTAAACCACTAACCTAGTGATTAGTGCTGTGAACGCTTTAAATTATTTATAAATAGTCCACAGTTTTTACTTTACAACACATTGCCCTTTAAGCTGATGCAGTCTTATATTATATGTTCTAATCAAAAAGTACCCGAAATTCTGAAAATAAGCGCCATCTGTCGAGAGTTTGTGCATGATAGCTTTGTAAACTAGTCAGTGTTTGTTGCAGTTTTTGTTTGACCTCCGACCAGTGAGGTGCAGTCGATAAAAAAACTACATCGTTTTCTTCCGGGAAGAAACCATATCTACTGTATTTCCCATCGGAAATAAAGGAGAGACTCGCCCCGCCATTCAGAGTGTGGTAAAAGTGTAGTTTCATAATCTGCAATTATTCCTATAACCCTTTTTTTAAAATCACACGTGGTGACGTTGACCATATGGCGGGGCTTCGATACGGTTTCGAACCGGACTACCTCGGAGTTCCTAAGGAATATGTCTATCCCCTCTCTTAACCCGATTTAACGGGAGTGTAACCAATGCGAAGGGTTGCTCCGCCTCTTGCTAAGCTTTGGAGGGGTGAGGGCGAGCTGGCGAATGTCTAAGCAAAGCCATCCGAGGGTGTAAAAACCCCCAATTTGCAAGCATGCAAGCAGTGTTTGTTGTTTTCTAAATATGTGTGCTTCTAACAACATATCATGTACAAAAGCGTTGAAAATGTTAAAAAAACCACGACCAAGCCGATCTAAAATCACTTCACTTTGTTGACCGTTTTCTTTGATTGTCATTGTATGGTCCACTCCACGGTCAGACAGAAGAAATAACTCGCTGTTTTTTACCACGACAACCCACCGACTCGCACATCTCATCGTACCTGATTATTTGATTAAAAACAAGGTTTACCCGCAAGCTCCGTATTCACCTGATATGGGTCCTTGTGACTTTTTCCCATTCCCACGAGTTAAGTTACAATTTCGCGAAAAACATTATAAGACTATTAAGGCGATAAAGGAAGATTTGCAGAAGAAGCGGAAGACGATTTCTAAATCAAATTATGAAAAGTGTTTTGAAGATTGGAGAAAGAGTTGAAATATGTGTATTCTTGCAATGCAGATTACTTGAAGGAAATAAAGCTAATATCAAATAATAATTAAACCGTTCTCGTCTTATTTCAAAATTCTAAGTACTTTTTAATCAAAAGTTATGTTGTAATATACTTTTTAAATAATAATTTTTCTATTTTATATTTCAGAAAGTCGATTATATCACTTATTTAGGAATGTTCGATCAATTATAGGGCATTAAAGAAATCGACGAAATTCGAGAAACGCCCTCTGGTGGCCAAACGATAAGAGATAACAAAGTTTTGTTTGCGCCACTGATTTTCTTATTAAATTTGAGCTCCGAACACCTTGGTTAATTTTTTTCTATCCCTTCAAATAAGGGTTGTCCGCGTCCAGTTTGGGACACCCTGTACATTCAAAGGACGCGTGTAATGGAGTGTTAATTAGTGTGACTGCAAGAGGCTTTAATATCTGCCAAGTTGACATTATTTAATTGTTCTCCTTTTATGCAAGTGTTAAGTTATTTAAGAAAAATTTAAACTTTGCAACTCTGCGTATTTTTTACGTGATTTGCGTTATATTTAGGCTGTACGTGTGTACGTACTGGTGAAATTGATATACTTTTTGTAGACTGTTTATTTGTTTATCCTTTTTAAAATTAGTAATTCTGTTTTAATGATGCAGAACTTTAGAAGAAAGGGCTCAAAGACTATTTTCTACCAAAGGACAGAGGTCTCTGGATCCATCGCTTATGACCAAAACATCAAAGGGAAAAGCTAGCAAGGAGAAGGAAACGCTTCGTCAGAGGGAATTAGCCACTTTGGAAGCACAAATTTATAAGTAAATATGCATTTAGGCGTATTTTTATCTTCACTACTTTTTTGCAATAAATAACGTTAACATTAAAATTGGGATAGTTGTAAAATTCATTTTTAGAATCTTCATTTATTAGACTTTACTTGTACTTGTTTACTGAATCAGATTCATGAACATTTAAAATACGAATTTGCAACCATACAAATGCATATCGAGTCTGAATTAAAAAAAAATCAGATTTAGATAATTGGAATTTTATTCTTTAAATAAGTTTACCAAAACACCCCATACCACCATTGAAATTCAATTTGTTGGCGCATTTTTGATTTGGACATATTCTCTACATAATTTATTATTATAAAAAAGATTTGTATTATTTAAGTTTTTGAATTTCTCATGATTGGACAGTAAATAAAAAAAAACAGCGATTTGTTGTTCGACCTATTACTGAAAAATACTATTTAGATTGCTTAGAACCTTTTTAGGGAATTTTATCTTTTAAAACCCCATTTTTATCTATTATTGCCAAAATCTCTATCCTGGACGCCATTTTTTTAAGCTAGCGAAATGGTGTTTTCTTGTTAAAATTTATCATGTTTGTACACTTTTCGCACGTTTTAAACGTTGTACACTCAAAATTTATCTGAAATATTCTCGTTTCGTACACTGAATTATTTAATCAATTTTATGCTTCTCGTTTCTTACACGGACCATTGTGACGACCCAAATAACCAGTCAAGTAAATTAGTCTATTAAACGCATTGTATGAATCAGACAGTTTTAATTTCGGTTTTTACAATGTTGGTACATACTAACGATTTTGCATTTTTTCACATATTTTTTAAACGAGAAATCAGGTAGGTGACGTCCCCATTTCGTACTATTAGAGTAAACCGATTTCTGTCGTTTCTCAAGACTCTTTCTAGCATGTTGGCAATTTCTTTCTGGGTGTTCTTTAAATCTTGAAGGGTCCTTGGACGGTTTACATAAACACGGGATTTCAAAAAACCTAAAAGAAAAAAATCACAAGCGGATAAATCGGGAGATCTTGCCGGCCATTGCAAATCGCCCCTGATCAAAAAAGGAAGTTATGCTGCCACGCCAGAAATCGGTTAACTCAATGTATCGAGACTGGAAACGTCACCTTAAGTTTAATTTTTTTGGGGAAACACTTCATAACTAATTTTGTTTGGGGTTATTTGGGTCTCACAATGGGGTTACAAAACGAGAAATAAATTGTTAATAATTGGGATAAAGCTGTATAAAATTGCCAATTTTTTAAAATTTCCCGGTTTTTTTTCCCCAAAAAGTGACCATTGGAAATTTTAATAAATTATAGGCTGGCGGAAATTTTGTGCGCACGTGCCGCTACAAAAAGGAACGTCCAACCAAACAAGAGTGATGGTGAAGAGATGACAGTGGGAACGAAGAGTCGGATGACGAGTCCCGATGGCGGGACGATGTGCCCCAATCCCAAAAATTTACCTCTCGGTTGGGATGGAAAAGTAAGTTTTTTTGGTGCATTTTTTTGGTCAATAATAATGAAATTTTTTTTGAAAAAATTAGATGTTTTTAAAAATAAACCCACAAAAAGGGTTTAAGAAAATATTTATCGTGTTTCTTTTAAATTCTCACAAGACTGCTAGTTCACATTTTTTTTAATATGAGCAAAGCCACAAATAAACCTTTAGTCTTTATTGGATGTATTTATGTAATATGGATATGTATATATTTATATATTCTCTTCTCTATTTATCTATTCTCTTATATCTCAAACGGATGAATCTCTATTGCGTTAAAAAAAAAATGAGTTGATTTTAGGTACAAAAAATTTTTTTAGTGTACCTATTTTGGCAATTGTAGAAATTATGTTTAGGGTCAAGTTATTTTGAGTTTGTATCACTGATTGTGAATGGTCCAACTAAAAAAGTTCTATTGGAGGCATCGGCCTTTGATGTTTTTATTTCGATTATTCTTTAAATTCTTTAATTAAAAGTGTTTTCATTTAATTAAATATAATAATATATAATTTAAGTTTTTTTGTACGGCAATAATGATTCTTTTTTTCAGAAAATAAAGAGTAAAATGTTTGTTATATTTTTATTTTGTTTTTTAAATTATTTTGTATTTATCAAAAATTATTTTTTTTTGTGTACCCTATACCCACTGGCGTAGCGAGGATTTTCAAACATGTTTATCTAAAAATTGAGTCATGGCCCCAAGGGGAACACTTTGGTAAAAAAAAATTATTTTGGGATTTGCGAAAAAAATTTTTTTTTACTCCCCCACTTCCAAGAGAGTTTTGAAAGTAGATCCTTAATTTGTATTTTTTTTCGTGAATTAGATAAAATTTTTCAAAACCCCAAATTTAAATTATCGGGTTTTTTTTTAAAAACCCACCCGAAAAATTTTTTTTTACTCAACAATTTTATTACATATATTTCAGTGCCTCAAACTTCAAGAAAAATGCAGATATTTCTCGTTTTGCGTTGGCAAAAAAAATTTTATCAACTTCAAAAAAATCAAATGAGGATTCACTTTTAAAACTTGATTTTCTCTGGGGGGTGGTAAAAAAAAAAAATTTTTTTTTGAAATCTCAAATCTTTTTTTTTTACCGATTTGTGTGGTAATATTTGGTGTGGATACTCTGTCTTACTTTTTAGATAAAAAAAATAAAAAACCCAGCTAGATTCCCTTTTAAATTTTTTAAAATTTCACATTTTGGAAAAATATGGGGAAAAATTGGGATTTTGGTGATTTTAAATATAAATCCTGTTTAATAAATAATAATCATGTGATAAATCTTCAATAATTCTTTTTTAGCCTATACCTTACTGGCTGTATAAACTCCACGGGGAACATTAGTTATAACTGTGAGATATGCGGCAATTAAAAGGGGCCCAGGCATTTAGGCATTTTGCAGTGGAGAGCCCCTGGAAGAGATCACCGGGGAATACCGAATACGGGCATTTGCAAATGTAACTCAGATTGAAGATGCTTTAGCATGTAAGAAATAAGAAATTATATAATTTTTTACCCTAGTTAAATAAATTACTATTTCTTAAAATACCGGGTGGTGCGTCCCGAGGGAACATAGAAATCCCATGTAAATTTTAAGGGGGTTTAAATTTTTGGCTCTCCTTAAAATTTTCAGAAAAAATGTAAGATAACTTTTTGAAGAGATCAATCGACGGGCCCTGCAGTTTCAAAAAATTTAATAGCGAATCTTGAAATTTTTCCAAATGTTTGAAAATTACCCCATTTTCAGTTTAGAAAAAAACCCAAAAAGGCCCAGTAAAATAAATATTTCCCTGACATGAGGAAAATTTGAAATCAGTGACATGGTATTTAAAAAAAAAAATTTAAAATTCAATCGAAAAGAAAAAGTATCCCAAAAAAAAGTGCATGTTTTCAGTTTATTTCCTCACCGCCCATTCCGTTTTTCAACTATTTATTGTCAGTAAGTTGAGTCAAAAGGGACCTGGCAAAAAATTTAAATGTTTAACTCTGGATATGAAAAAGAGCCGAAGAAGGGAAGATCTTAATATATTACTGAATGTGGTGGAAAACAAAATGGTTAGAGGGGTTCTTGGGCAAAAGATAAATAAACATCATACAACTATTGCCCTTTGAAAAAACACAAATATTATTGTATAAATTCCAAAAAAAATCAAAGGCTGCAGGAAGGGGGGTGAAGAAACAAATATGGCATTTTTTTTTAAAATGATGGAAAGGCAAATAACAATAGGATTTTTTAAGAAATATTTGTTTTCCCGAAATGTACATTAACCCTCAGCGATGAACCAAATGTTCAAATTTCCGGTATTGGAGGCAAGAAAATAACATCTTTGGGTTATTGGACCAATTCCCCAAAAAAAAAATGTATTGGGGATGTGGGGAAACCCTATCATTTGGGTCTATTTAATAAACTATAACCTGACAGCAGAAACCTATTTGAACTTATTTCAAATTCAAATTGGACCCGTCTTGGAAAAAGTTGTTCAGAAAGATCAAATGATCTGGTACCAAATGGATGGTTGCCCCGCCCATAATGCCTGTATGGTTAGAGAGTTTCTGGAAAATGCTTTTAACGGCAATATTATTGGTCCACGGTACCGGATACTTTGGTCAGCCAGGTCACCTGATCTTTCACCAAATGACTTCTTTCTGTGGGGTCATTTAAAAAGTGTCATATAAAAGTGTAAAATTTGAGAATTTAAACCAGCTACAAAAGCTCTATTTCGTTAGAATGTAATAAAATTTCGCAATATCAACTTAGCAACGTTAGAAATGAATTTTATGATCGGTGGAGATATTGTTTAGCTGTTAATGGGGGGTTGTTTGAACATTTGATTAATTAATGTTTTTATGTAATTCTCTATTATTTTTAAAAAAGTTATTTTATTTTATTTAATTTTATTTTTCCACACCTAGTAAAATATTAAGAGTTCAGATCTCTCCTTTTTTGGATCTATTTTCGATCTTCTGAGTTAAAAATTTACAATTATTTATTGTGATGGCTTTGGACTCGAATTTACTGACAATACGTTTAATGGTTGAAATGGACCAGATAGGCTTAATGGGAAAATAAATTGAAAATATTTCAGATACTGCTATTGGTTTAATTAAATTCTATTATGATACAAATTATTTTTTTAATGATCGATAGTAATAATTGTTATTAGTTAACTTAATTGTTACATTAAATAAAAGGTTTGATAAATAAATAATGTTAACGTGCCTTTTACTTGGAATGTAATGGTTGTGAGATTGATGAAACGAAAAAAAAAATCCTTATATTCGGCTGTACGTCAGATTTGACAAAGCCTTATAAAAAATTGTTTGCTGATGGCTGGTGTCTGTTTGGTTTTACCTGAACCGAAAATTTGGTTTGGTGGTTTTATTAAAATTTTTTAATACTTGGCACCAGGGTTTGTCAGATTGGTCTCTTCAAAAAGTTATCTTACATTTTTTCTGTAAAATGTACAAGGGAGCCAATAATTAACCCCCTTAAAATTACCATGGGATTTCCTATGTTCCGCTCGGCGACGCACCATCCGGTATAGCAAAATATATAAAAATATTTTTGGACTTGGCCTGGCAAAATAGTTTAAAAGTAAACTTTATTTCTTAAGTTACATACAACTTCAGTAACTCAAAAACTATAGTATTCTTAATTTTCAGTATGGGAGAAACTTAAGGCACAAAAACAAAGTGAGAGGTGGCAGCCTGA
Organism: Listronotus oregonensis; assembly: GCA_019359885.1. Classification (NCBI taxonomy): domain Eukaryota; kingdom Metazoa; phylum Arthropoda; class Insecta; order Coleoptera; family Curculionidae; genus Listronotus; species Listronotus oregonensis. The sequence goes on from JAHBCN010004390.1 coordinate 14,091, forward strand.
AACTGAAGAAGAATACGAAGATTCCCAAGGAAACGTTGTCAACCGCAAAACCTACGAAGATCTTAAGAGACAAGGATTACTATAAAGTACTTTCTTATTTAAGTGGAAATTTAGCTTTATGTATAATGTATGTTATAATTATCAGAATTTATCAATTTTTGATTTATTGAGCGGAAATAAACATACTTAAGAGAAATAATCCTATATTTTCGATTGGTCAGTCTTATCTAATTTCATGCTATTTTTATTTCAGAAAAAAATAATAAAATGGATTTCTTAACCTTAGCTCATTACTTCCATTTATAGTTCTGAAAAAAAAAATACCAAAAGCAAAAAGTGAATAAAACCTTTTAATTTATTTAAAATGATGATAAGTTTATTATTGTATGTACAAATTATTTTTTTTTTACTTTCAGTAAAACACATAGATTTTTCCGTTTTAATTCATTACAACCAAAAAAAAAAACACCATGTAATATCATACATAAAATAAAATAAATAAAATCGTAAAAAAATTATGGGTTTTGTTTATCTATCACCACCTATACTTGCTATTTAGGGCAGCCAGTAGTGAAAACAACCTTTTGTAACAATAAATGGGATTTACCACCGTCGCCTTGTCCCAAAAATATAAAGTGATTTTTACTTTTCTCACAAAACTTTTATAGTAAAAAAAATATCTCGCTCAAATTAAAGTGCAGGATGGTGAAAAAGTAGAAGAAAGCAGTAAAAATAATGAGTAACTTATTTTTAATTATATATTAAACTTTCAAAAAATTGTATTTTTTATACTAAAATATTATCAAAAAACAATTTTATGAATAAATACCATAAGCAGAAACTATAATTTTTAACAAAAAACCACCAAATTCCAAAAGACGACATTGAAACCAACCTATCGGATACCTCGAAGACCATGATCTGGTACCGGGTACTAGAATACGACGTACGCACCAGGTACTCTATAGGACCTTGTAAATGTCATATTTTGTTCAGCAACCACAAAAACTCCCCGAGTAACAAAATTGGGCTGATAGGAGAAACTGTCGACAAACTACAGACGGACGACGTTTACATCATCCAAAACGCGCACCGGGTACTCCTCAGGCCCTTGTCAATATCATATTTGTGTTTGAAAATCATTAAGGGTTTTTTTGAGGGCACTGAATCCAAATTTCACCCCGAAACGTATCTCCAGACCCTGGTGCACCAGAACCTCGGCCTGAACGTCGTTTTCGAGGATTTTCCAGACACGATCGCAAAAACCTAACCGAAAATCGTGTTATAACTTGACACATTCATTGATGTTTAAGTTTCGCCTGGGGAAATTTGGATTCAGAGCCCCAAAAAACCCCATAACGATTCTGCACTCGTCTTCTTCGATTGAGTGAGGAAAACCCTCGGAGACGACGTTCAGGCACAGGTTCCGGTACACTAGGTGTTCGAGGAATCGTTTTCGATGTGAAATTTGGATTAACCGACCCAAAAAACGCTCTCACAATGATTTTTGGGTTATTTTTGGCAATCTTGTCAGAAAGAGTCTCGGAAATGACGTCCACGTCCAAGTTCCTTTGCACCAAGTGTCTGGGAGGTATTCGCCCATACCATATTAGTATTCAGCTACCCAAAAAAACCCTTAAGCGTCGGGTTCTCTCCTTCCCTGCGTGAATTTCGGGAGAGCCCCACGGAGATGACGTTTATCGGCGTTCCTTAGCTCCAGGTTGACTGTAGGTCAATTTAATCGTGATCAGGTAGCTCGAAAACCCCCGAGAACCTGATTTGAGGCAGTTCTGACTCATATTTACAGTTATTAAATCCTCCAAAAGCCGTCTCAAAAAAATGCATTTTTTGAATGCATTTTTGGCTGCAGCAGAGCAATTTGCGGTTTGTATAAGTCAGAAAGTAGGTACATTTTTTGCAAAAAATTTTTGGAATCCGAGGTTGATTGCTTCATTGCCTTGACTATAACCTTAAAGCATTTATAAAAACAAAAAGGAGTAAGGATAAGCAAAACTATTAATGACGCAAATTAGAAATGTTTTTGTATGGTTTTAATAAATAATAAAATTATTACAGAAAAAAACTGTACTTAATCTAATTTTTTAACGTGCAGTCAAACTTTGTCCATTCATTCGAAAACTTCAACACCCTCTTGCTCTGATCACTAAACGACTGTCTTTGAGGCTTCCTCCATTTGCTATGATGTAAATCGAGCATTCCTCCGATTATCTCTTGCGCAAAATTTCTCGGAAACATTTTTTCATCCTCTATGACGTGAGCGAAACCTTCCTCCATTCCGAAAACTTACAAAAAAATATGGCAGGCCTTTGGGTATCGCTCTGCGCACATCACGCCCTTTGAGAGAGACCAACTTCTTGTTCTGGGCCCACTCTGTTTCTGATTCATCTATCGCCTTTTTAAAGTAAATAGGTGCCATCTCTCCATCTTCCTTACGAAGGGGTATACACTCTAGAGCCATGTGTGGGTACCTGCAAATGGAGATGAATAATATAGATTAAACTTTTAGGAAAATTAAACAGCCCCACAAAAGAAGTTGAAGGGCCGAAAGACTTGACCATGGTATCTTTATGTTTTTGGGGTCGCTGAATCCGAATCAGTTTGACCCCATCAGGTCAGGGTCAAGGGCATTTCAAGGTCAAACCGCAACCAAATTTGATGGAGTTAAACTGATTCAGATTCAGGGACCTCAATGTAACAGTGCATAATTTAAAGATCCATTATTGGAACTTCAATTTCACAAACTATAAAAAGTACCGATACAGAACAGTTCACGATTTTTTTGGTACCTAAAACATAATAGCAAATAACCGTGCTATCTTTTGAAAATATGTGCATATAGAACATAAAAATTCATTTAATACCTATATCTCAATAGAACTTCTGTAAAGATTCGAAAAACATTCAAAATAGTATTTTATAAAATCATGGGTGCATTTTTCGCGGATAAAAGTCGGAAAAACCGCTAAAGTGAACCATTGTTTGGTACATTTGTAACTTGGACCCTTTAAAAGTTAAAAGGCCAATCTTCTGGAAAATGCTTGTTTAAATATATTGTTCAAACAGGCTAAAGGCGCACGCTGCCGACGAGTAGTGTTTTTAAAATTCCAGTTTAAATTGTAATCTGATTTTCATACAAAATTGGCGATCTCGCTCTTGGAGCAGTGTAGTGGGGAGTCAAAGCAAAGCAAGCGACGCGCTGTACATCATTATAAAAATGAATAAAAATAAAGGTTTTAACAATTTTTTAGACGGAGCCTAATGTCAAATGTCAATTATGAATAATATGAAAATGTTTTTATGTGATATGAAAAATCTTCTCAGTTTGCTCTCATCTGAGTTGTATATTGAAACTTAGTCATTGAAGACTTAGCAGAGCAGATATTTTGACATAAGAAACGCTGGCTTGTAGTTAAAATATTAGTAATTTTGTTCTTATCATTTGAATAAAATCAAATATTTAATGAGGAACAGAAAAAAAACTATTAAGATAGCACATTAAATAATAAATTTAACGAAATACAAACACAAATTAGTTTATTAACGAGATATAATATGGTAATATGTCCTGTTGCTGGTTTCATAATTCTGGTACTCACTCCGGGATCTGTAGGTATTCTCAGCCAGATATATAGAAATCTATTATAATGGAAGTGTGTGACTACCAAAATCCTTAATCTCTTGTTTAGTCATCCCTGGATCAAAGGCCACACCAAGGGTGGTAAACTTAAGAAGGAGTGCCCGATTTTTATTATTTGTCTGTAGATAAGGTTATGTTTGTGACGTCACCATTTTGCCCAGAAGATAATTTTTGATAAATATTCAACTTTTAAAAACCAATTTGGATGTACATCTACTATTAGATCCGTATTGTATACCATTTGATAAAATTAAGATTTTATCCTACTTGTAAACAAAACAATAGGCAAAACGATTATGTCAAAAATGCAACACAAATATTGAATTGACATTTAAATCGGCGTATATGGGCTTAAATGGGATCCAGCACTTCTTATTAAGTTTACCACCCTTGGGCCACACACATTACCCAGGCGTTAAAGGGGGTAATTTAGAGGTAGTAGTTATTTGTATAACGTTCACGATGGCCAACCCCATTGTTTAATAAAAGGTGCTGTAAAATACAATATCTAAATTCCACATTTCCATCCCTCTCAGACTTGGTCTGCCTGTGTGTGGACAGCACACCTGCGTTTGTGGCGAAAATGCTGATATTTATAGCCTACATGGGTTAAGTTGCAAAAAAAGCGCAGGGCGTTCTTCTAGACACAGTCAGATAGATAACATTATCAAGAGAGCTTTGATTTCAGCTGAAAATCCTTCTCTGTTAGAGCCTCTTGGAGTTTGCAGAAGCGATGGGAATCGTGTATATGGATATGGAATGACCTTAATTCCCTGGAAATATAGAAAACTATTACTTTGGAACGCTACTTGCAGCCATACACTTGCAAAATCCTATCTGAATAAAACTTCAAATTTAATAGGTTCGGTTGCTCATCTTGCCGAGAATAAAAAACCTTTAAAATATAAAAAGCTTGAAGACCACTTTATCTTTATAGGCTAATAGTTTAATAAATAAAATTTGCAAAAAATTCCCTGAAAAAAATCTTGTTATCCAAAGAATTGGTTTAGCTGTGCAACGGGGTAATGCAGCATCAATACTAGGTACAATCCAGGAAGACCTAGGCCTTGATGAAGTTTTTAATTTTTAAATATAGATTTAGTTAGTTCTAGAATATTGTAATTTGATTTCAATAACACTAAAATCTTGGACTTCCATTGTCTTTATTTGTTAATAGTTACACAACGTTTCGGTTAGTGATGTATCTCCAACCGTTTTTAAGTGATAACTAAAAACTATTCCTAAAAGCTACGACTCATATACTATCGCTTGTTCACCGAAGCTTGACCGACTTTTCACGGTTCAACAACGGCAGCCAGATATTAGGAATTTCTAGACTAGGTTTGCTAAATACATTTTGGTTGTTTACAATAATTGCAGCTTCTTTAAATTTTCTTTTCTTCCAGTGGGTTTCTTTTTGAATGGTTTTTGCTTCCGACCATTGTATGCGGTGTTGTTTTGACAAAGCGTGTTCGGCAATCCCTGACTTCGACGTTTCACCTCGTTCCGTATGTTTTTTGTGTTCTTTAACTCTTACTTCGAGAGGTCTCTTTGTTTCCCCAATGTATACCTCACCACATTCACAGGGAATTTAGTATATTCAGTCATTGTTTGAAACATTATTGTCTGGTCTCGTCTTGGTGAGGATACTTCTTAGAATAGTTTGGTCACGTAGAGTCTCGTTCAAGTTAGAGTTTCTTGTCTTATTATTTATATTTATATGGAATGGTTTGAGGAACATGCAATTAAAACTTTAGTAATTAAACCAAAAGTTTGTCTAAGATATGTTGACGATACTTTTATTGTATGGACAGGTAATGACGAAGAACTTGAAGGTTTCTTAAAACATCTAAATTGCATCCGACCTTGTATTAAATTCACAATGGAGAAGGAGCAAAATTCGGCCCTACCTTTCCTCGACGTTCTAGTCAAACGAAATAGTGGACATGCACAAACCTCGGTATACAGAAAACCTACCCACACTGGACAATATTTACACCAAAATTCTAATCACTCTAACGAAACCAAACAGGAGGTTATACGTACTCTATACAATCTTGCAGTGACCTTATGCAACGGTAGGGAATACCTGCAAAGGGAAATAGGTAACATAACTAGGGATCTTAAGCAGAACGGATAGAGTGAGAGACTAGTGAACGAAACAATAAAAAAATATCAAAATAAGACAAGAAACTCTAACTTGAACGAGACTCTACGTGACCAAATATTCATGACAATTCCATACATTAAAGGAACTTCGGAAAAGATCCGCAGAATCGCGAATAAGTACAATATTAAAACGGCATTTAAATCCCAAACTACTCTAAGAAGTATCCTCACCAAGACGAGACCAGACAATAATGTTTCAAACAATGACTGTATCTACCAAATTCCCTGTGAATGTGGTGAGGTATACATCGGGGAAACAAAGAGACCTCTCGAAGTAAGAGTTAAGGAACACAAAAAACATACGGAACGAGGTGAAACGTCGAAGTCAGGGATTGCCGAACACGCTTTGTCAAAACAACACCGCATACAATGGTCGGAAGCAAAAATCAAAAACAAACACACTGGAAGAAAAGAAAATTTAAGGAAGCTGCAATTATTGTAAACAACCAAAACGTATTTAGCAAACCTAGTGTAGAAATTCGGAATATCTGGCTGCCGTTGCTGAACCGTGAAAAGTCGGTCAAGCTTCGGTGAACAGGGGATAGTATATAAGTCGTAGCTTTTAGGAATAGTTTTTAGTTATCACTTGAAAACGGTTGGAGATACATCACTAACCGAAACGTTGTGTAACAATTAAGAAATAAAGACAATGAAGTCCAAGATTTTAGTGTTATTGAAACCATTACAATGTCTAAAACTTTTAAAGAAACATTGTAATTTGGTATTTATAACATTATATATTTTAATATTTCATAACCTTTTGTCAAATAAAAACCTACAAGTTTCAGTTCCTAGTACTTAAACTCCATATAAGCCTTTATGCGCTGTCATGAAGATAAAAAAATATACCTAAGCATACTTAACCATTTTACATAAAATTTGAATTATTCCTTTTTGAGAATTTATAATAGCATCACGTTAGGGTCCCCAAAATATGAATATCTGCAAAAACCTTGAGGTGCGATTTTTCTTTGAATTTATCACTATTAATATTTTAGATAGATACTGATAAATGCCCTAAAACATTAAAGTTAACGGAAATAAAGAAATATTGAAATTTAGTGTTACTTATATTTAGTAAAATAATAATTTTAAACAGAAATATAAATTAATTAAATAAGTTTTTTTTAAGATTCTAAAATTTGTATTTTTTTATTACTTGGTTTTTTAATTAAATTACTGAAAGTAAATTAAAGTTTGGTAATCTAATTCAAATATTTTAAATAACATATAATTCTTACCTGCGAAAACCTATAGCGATTTCAAAGAAGATTGGCTCTTCATCTTTGGTCTCAGCAAGTCTTACTAACCCTCTTCTAAAGTCCAGTATTTCACTCCATTCGTTTTCATCTAGTTGTGTAGCACAAGAAACATGTCTTATGGGTATTATGAGGCAGTGACCTTCAGTCAAAGGCTCATGAGCTGGTACACTTAAATATACGTACTCTCCCATAGATACAATCAAATGTTTTTGCATGGAAGTGGACTGTATACACTTGGAACATTGGTCCAAGCTCTCAGTCATAATTTTATGTTCATTAATAGCCTTGCTACAGTTAGCTTCGTCAATTTTGGAATCGGAAGTTTTGCGTCTAACATTATCAGTAAAGAAATCATCTAAATCATCATTCTTGCGAATATTAGAAGCTATTTTCATAAACTCCCTCTCCTGACCATGTGAAGTATTATATTTTTCATTTTCAAACATTTGCTTAAGTGAGTAGTTATCATCATCGGGAAAGTATCTTACTCTCTGTTTGTCTTGGTGTGTATCTATAGCTTTCTTACGCTGCTTCTTACTGCCAGAGGCTCCACCATGTGCACTCTGCAAAGTGAGAGGTTTAGTGAGGCCCTGTCTATCAGTTTGAGTGAGTAAAACTTCATCGTCTTGTGTTTTTGCTTGTTTTAATTCTTCTCTAGCCTTCTCAAGCTTTGCTTTTAATTCTTCTATTAACTTTTTATTACCCATAATTTCAGCTTTTACTAGTTTTCCAGCTAGAAGATTTAGGTCCTTTTCTAAGGCAGATTTATCACTAGTAGTTTTATTTTCATTTAAGGTAGAAACGTCGGTAGAAATATTTGATTCACTAACTTCTGTTTCTCTATCATGGCTGTATACTTCCTTATTTTTTCTCCAGTTTGATTCTGGTTTTACATTACTGCTTTTACTTTTATATCTAAAATTATGCTCTTCCAAATCATCATCTTTGGGTTTAAGGAATTTGGGTAGACCATCACCTCCATCTTTCCAGTATGGATTAAGTTCTCTAGGACACTTGCTTGGGTTATATTGTTCAGACTCTTTTTGCAGAATCTTTTCTTGGGCTCTTTGTTTTCTTCTATCAATTTGGGAAAAAGATGAAAATAAAGTTGGCAACTCCATCCAATTTTCTCTTTTACCACTGGTTGCTGCTTTTTCTTTTATTATTTCAGTGGGCTGATTATTTTTATTTTTGTCCGAGCAAGCACTTGGGATTTCTTTAGATCTGTGTTTTTCACATTGTGTCTTTTTACCTTTTCATCACCCGAAGATAAACTTGAAGAACTATCATACTCTCTCTTAAAACTATTTTTATATTTCGTGTCTTCACTATTGCTACTACTGCTGCTGGTATAGCTTCTATGCCTTCTTCTTTTTTTAATAAGTTCCTCTGATGAAGATTCTTCCGAGGAAGTATATCTTCTAGAAGAAACCATTTTTCTTTTTTTTTCCTTCGACTGGATTTTTTCAGCTTCTACCCATTCATCTTCTGAAGAACTGGCTCGTTTCTTAGATGATTTTTTATGCTTTTTTAACTTTTTATGCTTTCCCTAAAACCAGATATTAATATACATTTATGTACTTAAGTTTTTTAAAGCTAAGTGTTAAGAAAATTGTTAATATCATTCAACTGAAATAGAATCTTTGTTTAAAAAAGTGAAGGGTTATACACACCATTTTAGAAGTCTTAGCTTCTTAGCCGCTTAAAAATTTCGTTTTATTAAAAAAATAACTTGAAAAATTTAAATACTTTAAACATAAATATAACCTAGAATTTTTTTCTTCCTCTCTCTTTGCTTTGCTTTCACTTTTCTTGGCCTCCGTCGGTGAACGTTCAGCCAGGTCTTCCCTTTCCAGACACGTTGTTATTAACGTGAGCTTTCCCAGGCTTTGTAGATGGAACTTCTGGATAGTCGGGTTCTGTAACCCCCAGAAATTCCGAACTTTTCCAAAACTTAAATTCTTGACAAAAAAATTTATCGATACAGGGCACAAACAATGGCCATCCGACCAGAGACCGCTTCTGTTATCACGCATAACCGTTTTCTGTCAGTACTGCCCCTCCCTGCTGAGCGCGCAACCATCGTCCGCCATTAGGAAAATCCCTCGTGCGTGGGGCCCTCAGAAGCCCCAGAAGAAGGACTCCATCGTTTGGTCTGAGTTTCTCCTTGATCCCCAATGGCAAAAGCTGTTGATACAGCGCCTTTAGCCGCCTTCCCGGAAAAAAAACTATGTAGTTTTTTTTATCGCGAGCACTTCACTGATCGGAGGTCAAAAAGGAACTGTTCCTCTTTCTTGTTTTAGGTCAAGGGTAATAAACCTAACAAGGAGTGCTCGATCCCATTTAAGCCCATATAAACCAATTTAAATGTCAATTCGGTATTTGTGACGTAATCTGTTTGCCTTTTTGTTTTGTTTTACAAGTAATATAAAGTCTTAATTTTTTAAAAATATTATACATTACAGTTCTAATAGTAAGTACATATCCAAAATAGTTTTTAAAAGTTGAATTTAACAAAATTAATAAAATAAATCTTCTTCTGGGCAAATGGTGACGTCAAACATAACCTATATCTGCGGACAAATAGTAAAAATCGAGCACTCCTTGTTAAGTTTACTACCCTTGGTTTTAGGTAGGTTTAGGGCAAGGGTAGTAAACTTAACAAGGAGTGCTCGATTTTACTATTTGTCCGCAGATATAGGTTATGTTTGAGTCACGTTTGCCCAGAAAGCAGATTTATTTTATTAATTTTTGTTAAATATTCAACTTTTAAAACTATTTTGGATATGTACTTACTATAGAACTGTAATGTATAATATTTTAAAAATTAAGACTTTATATTACTTGTAAACAAAACAAAAAGGCAAACAGATTACGTCACAAATACCGAATTGACATTTAAATTGGTTTATATGGGCTTAAATGGGATCGAGCACTCCTTGTTAAGTTTATTACCCTTGTTTAGGCAAGGGTAATAAACCTAACAAGGAGTGCTCGATCCCATTTAAGCCCATATAAACCAATTTAAATGTCAATTCGGTATTTGTGACGTAATCTGTTTGCCTTTTTGTTTTGTTTACAAGTAATATAAAGTATTAATTTTTTAAAAATATTATACATTGCAGTTCTAATAGTAAGTACATATCCAAAATAGTTTTTAAAAGTTGAATATTTAACAAAAATTAATAAAATAAATCTGCCTTCTGGGCAAAATGGGCAAACGGTGACGTCCAAACATAACCTATATCTGCGGACAAATAGTAAAAATCGAGCACTCCTTGTTAAGTTTACTACCCTTGGGTTTAGGGCTCTGTCTCCATCAGAAACAATTTGCCAGCTCTCTCCTTTCCAGTCACACGTTGCCAATCGCAAGGCGAGCGTTCCCGGGCTTCGTCAATGGAAAATCTGGATGTCCGGCTCGGAGCCCTCAGAAATTCCAATTTTTTTTATAAAATTAAACTTTTTAAATATGTTTTTAATCAATAAGGTGCACAAATAACGGCGATCAATCCAAGGACTGCTGCGTACAACCAGCTTGTAGTCTGACGTCCCACACTCCGCGCGCAACCAATCTACCGCCATAGAAAGACAACCTTGTGCATGACACAAAGCGTAAAACAACAGGGAAATTTTTAAGATATTTTGTATTAAAAAATACACGTGATTTCGAGTAGGGAGGTGGTTAGTATTAAACCCCACTACATATCACCAGGGAGGAGGGGAGGGTTAAAAAAATGCTAAAAAACATCACGTGATTTATGGACGACCCCTAAGTTGGTAAACATGCATTATTGTTTTTAGATTTATGTTGCAAACCTGTTATAACAGTTACCGCTTTTTTTCATTATCGTACACTCGTTAGAAAAGCAAATAGCGTAGTCAGAGTCCAAAAATAAACATAAAAGTCCATACAAATATGGATCCGCAAGTCCTTCGTTTTCTAAATACAGGGTTTTAAAGTTTTTATTTACATATTTTTTTATGTTTTGCTGAACCTAATTTAAGAACAATAATTTTATTGAAAATTAAAATACATATTGTTTTATTATACATTTTGTTTTATTTTTATATAATTTTGCCATAACAAAATCAGATGCGCCGTAATTTTTTTAAATCCATATATCTCGAAAACGGTTGCTCATATCAACTTTTAACAAGTATACCTTTTTGACATAAAAATGACAAAACAATTATTTAATTTACTTAAAAATGTAATACAGGGTCTTACCAAAAAGTTGTGATTGTTCAAAATGGTAAAAAGACGTGCAGGTAGCACCCCCTACAAGTAAGAGCCATACTAAGATTAGGTTCGAATCCGTCATACCAAAAACCTCCGGATACCAATTTTTACTCCATTATTTACATTATCATAGATTTTCTTTAAAAAATAGAAAAAAAAAATAAAAAACTTTAACACCCTGTATTTCGAAAACAAAGGCCTTGCGGACCCATATATGTATAGACTTTTATGTTTATTTTTGGACCCTGACTACGTACCTGAAGTATTGACATTTCCTCATGAATCACCCTGTATACAGGGTGTTACAGAATAAGATGCTGATCCTTAAGGGTGTTAATTCCTAGGTGATGTTAAGAAAAAAAGTTTAAATAAAGCTATGTCCTAAACCCCTTAACTTTTGAGCTACAGGGTGTTAAAATCTTAAGAAAAAAATCGTTTCTTCCTTATGACTTTAATAACTTCCTAGATATGTTTATAAAATTTAGCACACACCCTCTGAGTATCAACAGCCATTTTTTGATGTAGGAGATTTTTTAAAGTTTAACCAGTGGCGTCCGTACAGAAACGTATAGACTAAATATTTTTGAAAAATATTATGTACGCCACTGCTTTTTCGTAAAATAAAAACTATTTTTATCTTCCTCATTTAGTTTAGGGCAAATTTGATTTCGTGATTTTTTTTCGTCCGACATGCGATTTTCGCGAAAAAAAATAAAAACATTTTTATGCATGATCGATTTAATAGTATTTGTTTGTGATTTTTGGTAAATATCTTAATAACGGTCCAGAATTTTAATATACTTGTAATAAAGTAATTAATTTGTATTTAAATTCCGCATTAAATAGTGAGATAATATACAGGGTGATTCATTTGAAAATCTTAACAAAAACCGGTTTGAAGTTGGCATCCTTAGAACCAAATTTGGGAGACCCTGTATGCCTTATGGGCCCTAGTGATAGGTAGTTTTCCAGCCCTCAAAAACACTTCAGCACGCACCTGTATATAAGCACTTATAGACATATAGAGATGTACAGTCTCAAAGTATATCGTTATGGCTTTTGACGGACCATACCCCAATAAAACTTTAACGATTTTATTACCTATTGTTATTGGGTAAACCCATTTGTTCATAAGGGCAGGGGTGGGCCGGGTATTTCTTGAGTATTAACCATTAGGCATATAAATATTTTGGCTAATATTTTAGTGGCAGTGTTGAATAATCGTTTTTACTGTGCGTTTCGAAAAGTTGTTTTACGAGAATATAACTATGTCGCGTCAAAATCATTTGTCATTAGATGCAAAACAGGTTGTAAAAATGTGTATAAAACTTTAATCAGTAGAGGTCTAATCAAACAAAATGCTTTTAAAGAAACCTGTCTATTTACAAAAACTCCAATATCATAGATAAGAGATATTATTATTAGTGAAGAATTGAACAAAAGAAAAAAACGTAGTAATTTTCAATCTCAGCATATAGACAATAGTGATCAGGACCTAATAAGAAGGAAAATATTTTGTCTTTATGAAAGCGGAGTTATTCCTACCTTGGATAACCTGAAAAAGAAGCTAGACGAAGACGAAACCAATATAAATATTAGCCGTGCCACCCTCCATAGAGTTGTTTGTAAAATGAAATTTAACTACCGCAAAATAGACAAAAGACAAGTAGTAATGGAATCGCACACATTACGCATTTGGAGATTTAATTACCTTCAAGAAATTAAGCGATATAGGTTCAAAAACAGATCCATAATTTACCTTGATGAAACATGGTTCGATACACAGGACACAGTATCCAAAGGTTGGGTTGATTCCAGTCAAAACTGTCAGACGAAAGCACCTTCAAATAAAGGAAAACGGATAACCATAATACACGCTGGTTCAGAAGACGGATTTGTCCCAAACTGCTTGCTGTTTTCTGCAAAGAATATTAAGGATTCTAGCTTGGATTATCATGAGGATAAGTGAAAACTGGTTTCACTTATGTTCACAACACAGTGTTATTGTCATAGATAACGCAAGCTACCACAGCCGTCTGCTACACAAAGCATCAGCTTCATCAAGTTCAAAAACTGAAATCCAGGAATATTTGTTAAAAAATGATATTTATTTTGAATTCAGTTACAAAAAAACGCATCTTTTGGAAGTCCTTAATTCATATGCAATTAAAAAACAATATGTATGTGATAATTTGGCTGAACAGGCTGGGCATACTGTTTTACGGCTTCCTCCGTATCACTGTATGTTTAACTCCATAGAGCATTTGTGGAACCAAGTAAAATCAAAGATCAGAGCAGAAAAAGTTACACCTACTTTATGTCCCAGTGTTATAAATTTGATAAAAAATGTAATTACTAACATACCAGTTGAGAGCTGGAAAAATTTACCACAGCACATTATAAAAATTGAGTTGAGTTGACTCTTACATTTCTATCCAAAACAACATAAATCCTATTGTAATTAATATCAATGATGACTCTGATAGTGAAACAGAATTAGATCTAGATATTTGGATTAAAAATGTAATTATGTATAGATAATGCAGTTATAAATTTATTAAATCTTTGCATATATTTAATTTCTTAATGTAATTTTAAGATTATACTTACCTAAATAAACAATAAATTATAAATCTTTATATTCCTAATGTTCTGTCCTTTAATACCTACCGATCCGCAGTTTTATCGCTGTCGGCAGGTATAATCCATAAATAAAGGCAAGAGCTAACACGGTATACTTTGAGACAGACTATAAACTCAATTTTAACTCTTACGTCTCGCCTACTTTTTTTGGAGTTTTTCTTTGTGACTCTTGTGAATCTTGATCTTTCTATTTACATTTTCTTTTCGCATACATTTTGTTCTAAAATTAGTTTTTGTTTTTTATTTCATTTTTGCGCTCCTGTATAAACCCGTCCAAAGAAAACCAGACATGTACTTGTTTTGCCTTGTTGCCGGGGAGGTGAAAGATCTCTCTCCCAACAGGATCATCAGATTTATTAGAAATCTGGACCTGGTGGGAAAAATATAAAAGGGTGTGAGCCACAATAGACAGATGGGTCGCGGTGGAAGGGTGTTAAACCCACTCACTTTAAACCTACCTACCTACTTGTTTTGCCAAGCCTGTTATAATAAAAAAATATTTAAAAATTAACCGTCCGCCATCGTTAGTAATACACTTAATTAAAAATATTAAATAGTCACCCAATTTTTTAACACCCACTTTGCAATTTATTTATCGTAGAAAAAGTGAATCATTGGGTTAAACAGATGAATTAGAAGTATTAGTATAATAAGGTGTCAACATTTTTAACGATTTTGTATAATTCATGCGAAAAACAATAATTCATTATCCTTACTGACTACATAAAAAATAATTTCTATTAGTTATGGAAGAAGCCACCATGTAATTCTGATTTGAAAAACAAGCGCAGGTCAATGCAGATATCTCTTTTACAAAACCTTTAACTTATGTTGGATTGGGGCGCCAAAAATATTGTTCAGTTTAATGCTTCGAAAACACAATCATGTTCGCTGTCGCGGAAAAAGTCTGCCGATGCTCATCCCTTACATATAAGCGGCCAAGTTCTGCAGAACAAAGAGTCGTTTAATCTTGTCAGCGTTACTTTTAAGAATAACCTCAACTGGCACAAACACATTAAATCCATAGCCTCGGCAGCTTCAAAAAAGCTTGGATTCCTCTTTCGAGCCAGAAAATATTTCTTTTCTTCCGATCTATAAACATCTCTGTATAGATCCCAAATCAGACTCTCTTTAAAATATTGTTCTCATGTCTGGGGAATGGCGTCCCCTACAACACTTAGCATTCTGGACTCCATTCAAAGAAGAGCCGTTCGTCTTATTAATGATCCAACGCTCACAGAAAGGCTTCCTCTTCTTGTCCACCGTCAAGCTGTAGGGGATCGGTCGCTCTTTTATAGGTATTTTCACGGCTTCTGCTCAGAGGAGTTGGCCAGTATAATTCATTCTCTGGCAGCTCCAAACAGAGCAACACGTAGTGCAACTTTTATGCATCCTTTTACCGTTCAGTTAGAGAGACCCCGAACTTCCCGCTTTCTTCGTTCCTTCATCCCTAGAGTGTCAAGACTATGACCTGCTGCCCGCAGAAGTTTTTCCTTCTCCTCCCAATCTCCAAATATTTAAGTCATGTGTGAACAAATTCCCTCTCACCACACTTAAGACACCCACGGTACGTTAGTACTTAGGCATCAGCCTTCGTGGACTGTCCCAAGATGAACAAAAAAATTAAGTGGCATTATGTGGGAAACAGTTTTAGGACAGTATCTGAAATGTTTTTAGTTTATTTCCCCACCAAGCCCATTCCGTCCATAACCAACTATTAAACGTATTGTCAGTAAGTTCGAGTCCAAAGGTAACGTAATAAATAATTGTAAATGTTCAATTCAGGATATCGAAAATAAAGACGAAGAAAGAGAGAAAAGAGATCTTAATATTCTACTGAGTGTGGAGGAAAACAAAATGGTTAGTACAAGGGTTCTTGGGCAAGAGGTAAATAAACATTATACAACGGTATTGCACTAATATTATTCGTATAAATTCGAAAAACATCAAGAGCTGTAGGAAGGAGATGAACAGCGAAGAATGGCATTTTGTTTTGAAATGATGGAAAGAGGAAATAACGATAGGAATTTTTTAATAAATATTTGTTTTACCGATTTCACCCTCATCAATGAACCAAATATTCAGAATTGCCAGAAAATGAACATCGCTTTGTTCATACTCGGATACAATATCCCCAAAAAACAAATGTGTTCGTGGAATTATCGGACACCATATCATTGGGCCCTTTTTTATGGACTATAACCTGACAGCACAAACCTATTTGGACTTATTCCAAAATTAAATTGGACCCGCCTTGGAAGAAGTTGTTCGGGAAGATCAAATGATCTGGTACCAAATGGATGGTTGCCCCGCCCATAATGCCCGTATGGTTAGAGAGTACCTGGAAAGCTTTCAACGGCAATATTATTGGTCCACGGTACCGGATACTTTGGCCAGCCAGGTCACCTGATCTTTCACCGAATGACTTCTTTCTGTAGGGGTCACTTAAAAAGTGTCATTTATAAAAGTGTAAAATTTGAGAATTTAAAACATCTACAAAACGCAATAATATTTCGAAATATTAACTTAGCCACGTTAGAAATGAATTTTATGATCGGTTGGGGTATTGTTTAGCTGTTAATGGAGGATTGTTTGAACATTTGGTTAATTAATGTTATTATGTAATTCTCTATTATTTTTAAAAAAAAGTTATCGTATTTTATTTTATTTTATTTTTCCACACCTAGTAAAATATTAAGAGTTCAGTTCTCTCTTTTCGGATCTATTTTCAATCTTTTGAGTTAAACATTTATAATTATTTATTGCGATGGCTTTGGACTCGAATTTACTGACAATACGTTTAATGGTTGAAATGGACGATATAGGCTTGATGGGAAAATAAATTGAAAATATTTTATATACTGCTATTGATTTAATTAAATTCTAGTATGATAAACTTATTTTTTTAATGATCGATAGCAATAATTGTTATTATTTAAACTTAGTTGTTACATTAAATAAAAGGTTTGATAAAAACATAATGTTAAAGTGTCTTTTACTTTGAACGTAATGGTTGTAAGATTGATGCAAGGAAGTTTAAAGGTGTATGGAAGCCCAATACTGTAGAACAAAATTGTCCAGGCGTGCAGGGCAGCGGGAATAGGGGGTTGGCCCCGCGGAATTTGCGCAATGAATAGTAGGTCAGGGCCGGATTTCCATAATTCTTTGTTTCTATCTACAAAATTGACATCATCAAATGTCAAATTCCAACATTCACTGTTTTTTTTTTAATTTTTTGCACAAAATTGTTGGTTATTAAAGGATACTACTATAGAATATTTAAAATTATTGTGTAATATTAGATTTTATATCATCTGATATAATATGGAAAGAATAGATGGCGCCACTTTACTGCCTTCTATTTAAATGGTCGATATTTTTGGAAGTTTTGTATTTTTACCAAAAATCTTTGTAAATAAATTAAATCACGATTTTTTTAAATAAATTTCAAACATTGTATGATAGTATTATGTACTTATCACCAATTTTGTAATAAAAGAAGGGCAAGATAGTGTAAATGAGTTTAATCTAATCCTAAGATTCTGGTTGTACATTAAAAAGTAAAAATTTTTATAACTGCTTTTTAGGCATATACTTTTCACTAATAACAAACATTCATGAGACAGAATAACAGTTATTAAATATGTTTAGTAACCTTTGGTACCTGAGAATCCATTGTAACAGTATCCGTTAAATATTATGTGTGTACAGTATGTCGAGCTTAAAAAGTTGATAATGCAAGATTAAGAAACCAAAAATCTAATTTATTTTTAAACAAATGGTATTTTCTCGAAAGTTGCCTCCTCTCCGATTCTGATCAAGTTTGGTATACAGGGGTTTTTTGGGGCGCTGATTACAAATCTGAAAAAATATCTTTTCGGCAACGTTTCGTTTCCGAGATCTTCATCATCAAAGTTGAAAATTAAACTAACATAATTTTCACTATATTCTCCCTTCTTTTTGTACACAATTCTTGATTTTTACACTAAAGTGGCACACGATATTTTATAAACACCTTTTAAAACCTTGTATTTTTATTTATTTTACATCGTTTTTCTATTAAATTGCGAACTTTTAAGTTCAAAGGCAGCAGCCATATTTGCTTAAAAAATAAAAGTGTAAAAAAGGTGTAAAATAAACATAAAAAAGTTTTTAAAAGGTGTTTGTGAAATATTGTGTGCCAATTTAGTGTAAAAATCAAGAATTTTGTGCAAAAAAAAGAGGAATAGTGTAAATAAGGTTAGTTTGATTTTCAATTTTGATGATGAATATCTCGAAAACGAAACATTGCCGAATTTTTTTTAGATTTGTAATCAGCGCCCCAAAAAACCGTACCAAAATTGTACTTCCTTTCATTCAATTAGAGGGATCTGTATATATTAAAATTTGCCTGGTCTGCCCAGTAATCAATAATTTTGATCCTTTAAAAGAGTGTACTAAATTATTAAATGAAATAAAAGTACCGTATTTCTTTTTAATAATCCACAGAAATACACAAACATTGGGGAAATCATCTAAAAGATAGTTAAGATTGCCTTACTTTTCTCACTAATATTTCCTATGAAATTTTCTTTTTCTATTATTCATAATTGATATATTAGTATTTATTCGGTTACCTAACGTTACGTATTATAAGAAGCACCTAATTTAAATATAAAAAATACTTACCTAAAGTTAAAAAGACGGGTATGTTACCCTTGGATTTGCAAGACAAAACCATACAATCTCTAATCATTTTATTACGATATTATAAGTAACAAACAATAAACACAAAATTATAGTCTCAATTTAATAAACACTAATCACTAAAATAAGAAGGTTTTTATCAATCCAAAAAACGATACTCCGGCTCTCATAAAATTATAATGTGTTGGCTAACTTCACACTGATTTATCAGTGTGTAAGTAGGAAACACATTAAATTATTTCGTGGAATTTTGTTATTGCGCAGAATCGGCGGGGCCAACTCTGACAGTTATTTTCATACTGGGCTGGACATTTTATGATCGAATGGGCCATAGCATTAGGCTTCCAGACACCTTTAAACTTCCTTGGATTGATGAAACGAAAAAAAAACATTTCTTGTATTCGGCTGTACATCAGATTTGACAAAGCCTTATAATAAATTGTTTGCTGGTGGCTGGTGTCTGTTTGGTTTTTCCTGAACCGAAAATTTGGTAATTTTGCAATTACATTTAATTAAATAATTCAAGATTCGCTAAAACACTTGGCACGAGGGCTTTTCAGATTGGTCTGTCTCTTCAAAAAGTTATCCTACATTTTTTCTGTAAAATTTGCAGGGGAGCCAATAATTAACCCCCTTAAAATTTACATGGGATTTCCTATGTTCGCTCTGCGACGCACCACACGGTATGCGTAATTAAAGCAAACTTCTAACAATTAATGAATAAATCGGAAAGATGAAAAAGTAATTCCTAACAAAGAGTCATACAAAAATTCCTTAATAGTAGAATAAATAATCTTGTTAAGAATTATTATTTGAACTTTTACAATAAAAACGGCGTAAATAATTCGTGCAATTTATTAATTTTACGCATAGCAATGACATAATAAATAACTCTAAAGTACCAAAGAGCCTAAATATGATAAATGTGTTTAGTATAGTAGGAGGACGTCAACATTAAAAATTATATTTGCTTTTCTCAATTGACAAATTACGCTCGGCATCCGCCCGCGCCTTAGACCTCACAATTTAGATCGGTTTGGGTTACCGGCACAAAAAGATTATGTTCTTTTTTGCACTGTTCATTGTTTTCTGGTTGAACGTTTAATTAAAAGAATAAGGATTTCGTTAACTTATGATTCATAAAACATGTGGGATTTTTTCTAGAGTTTCCACCGCCAATTTAAACTACCCAAAATACCGAAATTTTGGCGGAAATTTGGACAATATTCTAAAAGATCAATCGCTTGATTAGTTTTAAGCTTATCTAAATAGTTGAAAACAAAGTCAACTGACTATTGATTCACTAATCATATAAGGACTAAAAAATATTTTTGTATATTTTGTAAATTACTTCACAAATCAAATTTAAACTTTTTATTTGTTTGAAATAATTTTTATTTGTTCTATTGTTTGGAAAAAATATATTGCCAAATAAACAACAAAATTTTTTAAAAAAGAAAATTTTAATAAGCGATATCGTGTGGCAACACGATGTTTTTTTTATGCAGAGCAGCAAAAATATGTATCGACATCAATAGACACGTTTGCGATACCGCGTATGTTCATGTTTATTACTTAATGTAGTGTGTCCTCGCAGCGAAACTTTAGTGTGCTTAGTAGTTGTAAATTGGGTAAAAATGAACGAATTTTTGGAAAAAATGTAGATATATGATACAATTTTGCTTACTTGAAGTAAACCTAGATTTAATTCAAAAGGGCTGCAGTTAGGGATCACCATGGGCATAAAAAGTGTTAAACCGCAAAATTACTTTTCACGGGTTTAATAAAGCAATTTTAGACCGGCGAAATTGCTATTTTTAAAAAAACTTTAATAACGTATATTAAACGTCCTAAGTTTGGATACAAGGTTGGTAAAATTCAATGACTAGAATACATAGTTATTTCATATACCTTAGATGCTAAATAAAGGATGTAATCTGCAAAACAATGTACTATGTCAAAATTTAGGTACTACGATTTATTTTAACAGTGGCGTCAGGAATTAATATATTTCAAATTCCAAGACTTCGTAAAATTAATAAAGCATTCTCGCATATCTATTATCAGTAATTTCACATCAGACAATTCTGGTTGAATTTTTCTGGTAAATTAATTCCGTCGATCGGACTAAATTAATGCATAGATTTGATCTCTTGATTTTTTTTTAGTCCGACGCACGGTTTTCACTTAGAAAAATTAAATCGAGATATATCTACCGATATTGTTATGATCAAAAAGGTTAATTTTAAATTAAGTAGCCATGGAAAAGACAACTATTTGGAACAAAATGCTCTTTTAGATAATGCGGGTCAGCTTTGTTAACTTGAAAAAGTTTAATCTACAAAGCAAGTGCAGATGTACCAGATTTCATTCTTATTTATCTTAAAAATAAAAAGGTTACATCTCTGAGAAACACCCGATATATTCCCAAATATTTTTTTTTCACTGTAACTTTAATGGTATTTATCCTTAGTAGTATATACCTAAAAGCTCCTACTATATCATTTTTTCTTTCGTGGGGTGGTACATCTTATACATCTTACATCATCTTATTACATCTTAAAATATTATTTGTTTTAATACAAAAAAATATATATATGTTCTTTATTTTTAATAGTAGTAGTTGCCCTCCCTTAAAAAAAATATATTGTTTTATTAAGAGATCTCGTTTTAAAGGCCTCATTTTTGGGTTTTTAAATTTTTTTCATTAGCTAAAAATTTTTAAAAACTGACTTCTAGAAGGTAATACACAAATTATTATCTAATATATCTTCACTTTGGTAATCCTTCATTATTAACTTCTGAAACAATTTTTAAAACGCCCGAACGTAATTAATTTAATTGACATATTAGCTGGTGCATACCTAATTATTCTTATACAATGCTCAAAAAAGAAAATAAATAATAATAATAGAGTCTCAATATTTCGGCTATAAAAACCCAAGGGATCCCGGATTATTGGAATGTTCGAATTATTGGACTGTATAGAGAAATCAAAAATAAATAAAATAAAGCTATACCCGGGCAGCGACGGTTGAAGGTTCTACCGGGCCCTAGGCGGCAGTAGGTATGGGGCCTTTAGGCCCTTCAAGGAAAAGGGGTGTAATAGCGCTGTAGGAGTTTTTTTTGCCACAACCAAATTAACTTTTTATTCTTTTTTCTAAATTATAAGAAAAATATACAGCTAACAATTTTTATTTTTGATAGGTGGTTGGGAGTAAAAATGTTTATTATTTAGTAAATAAAAATTAACCCAAAACATATTGTTCTGTGACACCCTGTATAAAAACACGGATTCTGGTTTTACACCTTTTTATTGGATATCAGGTTTACAAACGTTTCTATGGTAACAATTCAACGTAACGTAATTATGACAAGTCGTTAACCTTTAACTGTCTGTCAACTTCTTATCTCGTCGAAAGACAAAACTAAACTGGCAACTGGCCCGTGCGGATTTCCGTCTCGCTTTATATAGTAATGTGGAAAAGAATAGAAAAGTCTGGAAAAGTCTAGAGTTAGCTGGAAGAATTCTTTTACTACAGGATGCAAGAAAAGTGTAAAATGAATGTCTCCAGCGCCCTCAGGATAATCCGCAATGGCCGTAGAAATAGGGAAAAACTAAGGACATTTATTTCAAATAAATTATTAACCTAAAAAAAAATAATGCTAACCTTCTACAATTCTATAAACCAAACAGATATTTTTAAAGTCCGTAACAATATTTTTTTAAAAGTCATTAGTTGTAGGAGAGAGTATCGGTGGAGGTCTGGTATGTATAAATGCAATATAATTTTGTGAAAAAGAATTTTATAGTTAAATAAAATATAAAGTGAAAAACAAAAATTACTTCTTTATTAACAAAACTAAAAATCTGTAAATGCAAAAATAAATTTAAAAATAACTTATAATAAACATAACATAATTGGAGATCAAAATATTTTAAACGCTAAAACAACCATAAAGACTAAATAATTTGTATTACCTATTACTTACAAACTAAATAATTTTGCCTTTGTACCCCCTTAACATAGAACTATTCCAAAAAACGTTTCTTTTTTAGGGTTTTTGGGCCACTGAATTCGAATATGACATCAAGAATTATACTTGAGGGCTTGGAAGGGCTAAAACAGGCACTCCTAAATCATACATTTCGCTAAAAAGTAAGTTTTTTCCCATTTTTATTTTTACATATAGGTTTTAATGGTAAAAACCGTTTTTTTAGCGAAATGTATGTTTTAGTGGTGTAAAAAAAGGGTGAATCTAGCCCTTCCAAGCCCTCAAATATAATTTTTAGTTAGTGGCCCAATAAATCTATATGTACTTATAGAAATGAAAAAAAAACTTTTTTTTAGCGAAATGTATGTTTTAGGGGTGCAGAGGGTAAAAAAGGATGAATTTAACCCATCTGAGCCCTCAAGTATAATTTCTAATATTATATTCAAATTCAGTGGCCTAAAAAACCTATAAAAGAAACACTTTTATGGAATAATTTTATGCTTGGGGGTAAAGGGTTAAAAACCCTCTTAATAGGATTCAGAATTTCTTTTCGACAGTTTGTACTTTATCTGTTTCTTCCAAAATCATTTAACAAAAAATTACAGATTTACCCGGACTAATATGCATTTCTCCTTCGTTGCCTTGCTCCCCCACTATCGCTACTCTACTCTGTTTCGCTCGTCGTATTTCGGGTTTCGCACGACTTTCAGAGACTTTTTCCCAAATTCCCATCTCTGAGCAAAAAATTTAAAACATGGAGAGAAAGATTTTGATCTTTGCTTTCATAATATGCCGTTTTCAGAATCAAAATATATTGATCCGCCCTAAAACGGTGAGCAAAAAAGACCTTAAATTTTTGATGAGCCCTAAATCGAAACTATAAATCCGACAGAAACCATTCTTTCCGTAGTTAAACTACACATTAACTATCAATTTTCGAAAAATTACTCCTTAATCTTTAAACCGAACGAAGATATAATTTTTTAAAAAAGGTCAATTTTTGGAGTTTTTCCGTATTTTCTTGACGGGAAATGCTCGGAAAAAGCTCTATAAAAACCATTTTGTAGGTTTTTTTAATTCTTTAAAATAGTCCCATCGACACCATCGCGATTTTTAAATAGTTCTTGAGTTATATGCGAAAAACTAAAAAATCCTTTTTTACAGTTTTTATTGTTTAAAAAATTACTGTAAATAAATTCGCTGGGGTCAAACCCGGAGTTTTTATCTATTTATCATGTTTTAAAAATTGGCACAGGTTGTTTTTGGCTAAATTTAAATGTAAAAATAAGCACATATTTTGCTCTTTTGGTTGGCTTATTTAGCTAATCCAGACCGCATTTACCGTATGCACCAGCCAAGCGTCACTGGGGGCTCTAATAAACTCCAAGGTAACGTCCAAGCTGACATGGGAATGCCAAAAAAAAAAGGAAGTCCTGGGAAAACGCAACATAGTAACTCTTTTGTGGGTACCAGGACATTCGGGAATAGAAGGCAACGAAAAAGCGGATGAGCAAGCGAGACATGGATCATCCACACCATACTTTGGGCAGAACCTGCCCTTAGAGTGACCAAAACCACAGCACGAGGGCAAACCAGGGAATGGATCCGAAACAAACACAAGGAATACTGGGAGAACCTTTTTTTTCAGTAAAGTTAGACATGGAAAAAGCTTCATAAGGGGCCCAGCCAAAAGAACGAAGGAAGAACCACTCAGACAAAGTAGGAAAAGACTTCGCATAACAGTAGGGTTGCCAACAGGGCATGATAACCTAAGAGGTCACCTACACCGGATAGGCTCATACAATGGGGACCCAAGTTGCAGAATGTGCGACGAGGGGGAAGAAACAGCCTACCATATCCTGGGTGAATGTAAAGCATTGAATCACAAAAGACAGGCATTATTTGGGCAACCGGAAATGAGCCCACACAGGGTGAGTCAACGATAGAGTAAAGTTCATTATTTCATTGGTTTCAAAAGTTATGAGAAAATAGTAAATACAAAAGATGTAAAGATTCTTAGGATGCACAATTTAAAATTATTTTAAAGTATACAGGGTGGCTCAAAAAAGCGTGACGAATAAAACATACATTTTTTTAAATGAAACACCCTATTTTTAAATTTTGTTTTGAATTCCTTTTAAAATTCTTCAACTTTTTTATTAATAATAATGCATACCTAAACCTAATAGTTTTTCCAATATTTCAATTTTTCTAAAAAGAAAATAATTTTCACACTTGCAAAAAAATTACGATAGCGCCATTATTTTTAAAGGTAGATCACTCATATTTGAATTAGCGTTATTCGAAGATGACGTAAAAGATATATGCTACGGAATTTTAATTAGATGTTACAGGGTGTTCAAAATAAACGAATATATTTGGATCATTTTAAATTGAAAAATCTCGATTTTTTTAAATGGCGCACCATATATATTATTATTTTTTCTGAAAGATCTTACAAAAACCCACAACTTTTATTAAGTATGTCATATACCTATTTTTAATACTTTGCGATTTATTTTAACTTTTCCAATATTTACCCTTCTTTCTGTCTAAGACTATTGCTATAACATTAGTTGGCCATTTTTAAATTTTAAATTCACAGAAAAAGTAAATAATAATAAATACCTATTACTACAAATTAACTTATTTTTAATTATTATTATGGCGCAATAAATGTTCAAAAATATGCCCTTCTACTTGGATACACATGTTTAGTCTTTTTCGTATATTTTCTTGGACGTTCCTTAGCATAAACGGTGTTATTCTCCTGCACGCGTCCCGAATCCTATTTTCCATATCTTCTGGTGTTGTAGGGGATTCACATAAACACGATCTTTAACATATCCCCACAAAAAGAAATCTAGTGGTGTTAAGTCACATGATCGAGGGGGCCATCCAATGAATCCACCTCTACCGATCCATTTCTGTGGGTAATGATTATTTAAAAATTCTCGAACTTTTCGATGGTAATGCGGAGGAGCTCCATCTTGCTGAAACCACATTTGTTGGATCTCAATGTTATCAAATTCTTGAAGAAGTTGAGGTAAATCATTCTGCAAAAAGTTTAAATATCTAGGCCCGTTAAATGTTTCGCGAAAAAAATATGGTCCAATAACATTAAAGTGTTTTATTCCACACCACACAATAAGTGACCAATGGTTTTGGTTTTGCACTTCCCGTACCCAGACTGGATTAACTGTTGAATAATAGTGCATGTTATGACGATTAACTGCACCATTACTGCGAAAAGTAGCTTCATCGGAAAACATTATTTTAGACAAAAATTTGGATCGGCCTCTATTGCTTCATTTATAACGGTGCAGAAGTTTACCCTTTGTTTAAAATCGCGGTCTAGAAGTTCTTGGTGTAGTTCCATGTGGAAGGGATGATATTTGTGTTTTCTAGTGGTGCGGTTAACGGTAGATTGGGATGTATCACATAAGCTAGCTACTTGACTGCTACTGACCTGGGGATTATCTTGAACTTGAAGTAAAATTTCCAATTCTTTTTCCTCATTGGTAGGATTCCGGTTTACAACTTTCCGTTTTTCATATTCAATACTACCACTAGCATTAAACCGTTCCATTAAACACTGAAGATATTGCCTAGTCGGTACACGTCTATTGGGGTACTTCGCCTTGTAAAGTCTTACTGCCAACAAAGAATTTCTTTGCGCCTCAGCCAGTATATAAATCATATCAATTAATTCAGCTTTAGGAAAATCCATACTTATTTTTTTTTAAATTTACTGACACCACAATAAATTTTATGAATTTATTTACTCAGATGTCAGGTTAAAATTTCACAATGTTATTTTGTCATGGCCAACTAATGTTATAGCAATAGTCTTAGACAGAAAGAAGGGTAAATATTGGAAAAGTTAAAATAAATCGCAAAGTATTAAAAATAGGTATATGACATACTTAATAAAAGTTGTGGGTTTTTGTAAGATCTTTCAGAAAAAATAATAATATATATGGTGCGCCATTTAAAAAAATCGAGATTTTTCAATTTAAAATGATCCAAATATATTCGTTTATTTTGAACACCCTGTAACATCTAATTAAAATTCCGTTGCATATATCTTTTACGTCATCTTCGAATAACGCTAATATCAAATATGAGTGATCTATACCTTCAAAAATAATGGCGCTATCGTAATTTTTTTGCAAGTGTGAAAATTATTTTCTTTTTAGAAAAATTGAAATATTGGAAAAACTATTAGGTTTAGGTATGCATTATTATTAATAAAAAAGTTGAAGAATTTTAAAAGGAATTCAAAACAAAATTTAAAAATAGGGTGTTTCATTTAAAAAAATGTATGTTTTATTCGTCACGTTTTTTGAGCCACCCTGTATACTTTAAAATAATTTTAAATTGTGCATCCTAAGAATCTTTACATCTTTTGTATTTACTATTTTCTCATAACTTTTGAAACCAATGAAATAATGAACTTTACTCTATCGTTGACTCACCCTGTACAGACTTGTAGAAGGAACAAGACTAATGGAAGGTTTGGTATAAAAGATAATGGAAGATTAGGCACAAAAAGTCCAAGAGGCTGCGCTGCCTTGGGTACTTAATCAAGACGGCTCCCAGAGAAGAAGAAGAAGAAGTTAATATTTTAACAAACATCTTTAATTATTAGTAATATAAAGAAAATTTATAAGATAAAGCCTTAGGGTCAAGTGCAAATACAAAAGTAAAATTTTAATACATTTTATCGCGGTTGTTTTTACAATTTATCATGCAATACATATCAGGCGAATATAATAAGAGAAAATAATATAAACATAGAATCTAATTTAAAAATTGCCATTTATTATTTAAGAGTTTATAGGAAAAGATAAAATACATAAAATTTATGGTATTAGTTCAGCAGTGTATGTAGACCCGAGCACCCGCACAATACCATTACCTTAATAGAGAACAATCTATTTGATTTGCCTAGTTCATTAGTCGCGAAAACGCTTAAGTCGAACAGAAAAAAAATAATTTGTTTAAAGTAAAATGCAACTTTTCTATTTAGAAAAACTTAAAATCGTTCCATTTTGTTTATTTCTTTTTTGTATTGCCGGAAAAACTGGTGCGTACTTCGATGAGGAAAATTACCCGAGATTTCTGACCGCTGCCGTTGGTGATTTTATAGTGTTTGATTGTGAGATTGACTTTCCACAGGGATACCCTATTCCTTACAAACTGTATTGGAGAAGGGAGGTAAGTCATTTTTTTATTTAAATATAGGATTTGTTTGTTATGCAAAAATAGTATAATTTTTTTTTCACTTTTTGGAAGTAAAATGTTTGTTCTTGAGAATTGTATTTATAGTCCAATAAATGGAGGGACAAAGCTATAAATAAATCTATACAGTATTCCCTTGTGGCGCAATTCTTAGGTCTTTTGGGATGCTTTTGAGCGAAAAAAGTTCATCAACAATAACAGGTGGGAAAGGGTTGAAAATGGCCCCTCAAGCCCGAAAAATGGGTTTCCCGCTAATATCTGCCAAAATATGCGAATTGGAGAATTTTTGTTTAGACAAAAAATAAAGACTGCCTTGTAGTCTACAAAAATGGTTCATATATTTTTTTTCGAAAAATTGATAGTTTTTGAGATACCGGGATCCAAAAGTCCCCTTATTTTAGCTGTCACTCTACTAGCTAGCTAGAATGCCGCTATCTTTATGGATTCACTTATAAGCAGGCGGACGAATTGTTTCATTACTCGGGCAATAATGTACATTTTTTAATCATTTAAAGTTCATCGGAATGGAAAAACCCGTACCTATCATTGCATATGAGTTTGGGTCCATTCGGATTTTTCTAGAATATTTAAAAAAGCGGTAAGTTTTTTACTCACAATATTTTGAGAGTATCTTATTAGTTTATTGATATTTTTTGAAAAAATGGTTTGTTATTAACATTTCTTTTTTATAATGAAACCTTAGCAAGTGTTTAATGATCCCAGAAAATTTCCTGCAAAATCTTTCTTGCGTTTTGATAAAAAACTGTTTTGCCCATCTGCATTTTTTAGTAAGAAACTACTACTACCACATCTATCCAGTGTGGAATATTATGAATTTTTTGACGGCCGTTTTTGCGAAAAATATTGGTGTTGCGAAAAAAATGGTATGGACCATTTTTGTAAATCTTCATTTTTGGTCCAAACTTTTCTAATTCGCATATTTTGGCAGATATCCGCGGAAAACTCATTTTTTGGACATTGGGGGCGGGGCCATTTTTAGCAGGTTCCCACGTCGGAATTGTGATAAACTTTTTCTCGCTCGAAAGCATCCGCGAAGGCCTAAGAATGGCGCCACAAATGAAAACTGTTCAGATTTATTTACAGTTTTGGGTACTTTTAGGTCTTCAGTTACTGGACTATTAGGACTCGGTGTCTGTTAGTGAATTTCGATGTAACCAGGTAGTAAAATTTTACTGAATACTTTACTTATTAAAAATGTAAAATAGTGTATACTGTGTCCCAAATTGCTTGTAATCACAGGGTTTCTCGGTAACCAGCCGATATAGATTTTTACGGTTTTCGCGATTCTTTTCAGTTTTTCGTGAAACTTTGAATGCCGCAAACAGAATTGAGCCACCTTGTTTGGTTTCCTAGATACAGGGTAAAATGAAAATTTTGCGCTTTTTGGTGTAGTATCATATTTCGGACACCCTGTAATATAGAAAAAAGGTGAAAACTGCTAGGATAGATATTTTTACGTAGAATCCAGTGTTGTAGTCAAAAAAAATTATACTTCCCTTTTTTAGATATAGCCCAAATTTAGTATTTTTTAAATATGACACCCTGGAAAATGCCAGAGATACGACCTCTGAAGGTACATCTCGTTCCTGAAACAAGCACCTGGTAGCTACCCAAGTCACTAGAACGGGAGAGGAGGGTATGACGGATCTAATCGTCTGCTCGTCATACTTTCCAGGAGAAAGGGACACCAGAACACATATTGTTCCCGTGTCCGGTAGCGGAATGAGTAAAGGGAGATGAAAGAGCTCTCTTCCAGTTTCATATCGAATTCAAAAGAAGTCTGATCCTATTGGGAGAAATATAAAAAGGTGTGAGCTACAATAGATCGAGCGGTCGCGGTAGAGGGCGTAAAAGGTCCACTCATTTTAAACCTTAGTTTTTTATACTTTCTATCATAAGAGAATCAAAGATATACAAGTTGTAGAATAAAATATGAAGTTTGGTAATCCGTTTACTACATTCAAACCGGACAGTTAACACCTTTAGCCCGT
This sequence comes from Listronotus oregonensis, assembly GCA_019359885.1. Classification (NCBI taxonomy): domain Eukaryota; kingdom Metazoa; phylum Arthropoda; class Insecta; order Coleoptera; family Curculionidae; genus Listronotus; species Listronotus oregonensis. The sequence goes on from JAHBCN010004390.1 coordinate 44,001, forward strand.
TTAAACAACGTGTCATAAATAAATAATCATTTTCTCGAAGATAAGCTTTTCAACTTTGAAAGGGTTAAAGTAATGTTTTAACAAATCATCAATTTTAGCGGTTTTTTCCGACTTTTCTCTGAGAAAAATGCACCAATTAGGATTAGCAAAAAATAATTTTGTTTATTTTTTGATTCCTTACAAAAGTCTTATTGACATTATCGGGATTAAATTAGAAATTTTCAGTCTAAAAGAAAAAAATATCTATTTTTGACGGGCACATACTCGTAGAAATGTATTGCTGAGTTCAACGTTTTTAAACCTTTCCAAGAGACTTAAATTTAATTTTTCAACGAGTAACCTTACATTTTTATTAAATTCCATTTTGAGTAAATTCTGACATACAACTTTTAAACCATTACTTAGAGGTATAACTAAAAAGCTGGTTGCATACTTTTCTCCACTCATAGACTTCTTTAAAAGGCGTCAATACTTTGCATAATTGGTGACATGTTTTCCACTCTTCTTTTGTTAAAATCGGCAAATCTTTATCTATCACAGCAATATCACTTTTGATATATTCTTCTAAATCGACGAACCGTTTTAACATAGGGAAAGTGGAATTCCATCTAGTAACAACATCTTAGAGAAGCTTCAATGGTCCTTTTCCTAAATTTTTCTAAATATCTATTAATCTTTGATTGGAGTTGATAGAAATTGCACGACTATGCGGCGCTATTTAAATAGTATATTTAGGTACATATCTCTCGTTGGATATTGGTTATTATCTCATCTTTAAATACGTGTATACATACCCTATACTATTTTAATTTTTTTTTGAAAATATTATTTTATATAGATTCATATTTTACTTTTGTCATTGTACGTTAAAATCCTGCTCGAGAAAACGAAAGACCTCAAAAGAGACGAAAGACGAGATTTTACAACAAATTTTTAACTTACAGCGAGAATGTAACTCTTTGAATTTTTGAATTTAAGCTGCGGATAAATTGGTATTTTATAAATTGGGGACAGCACTAGTTCTGTTTTTTTATTGCATATTATTTAATTTAATATAAATGTTACGTTTTAGTAGGCCTGCCATGCACAGTATTTTTGTAACTACGATTTTGTTGTTGAGAAAACTTATTCTAAGTTTAATCATCCACAAATAAAGATGTATAGTTAATTCACATTCCACTTCTTTCAGTCAGATACAGTTGTTTTATGTAAATCATCTCTTTCAAATAGTAGGCTAATATTTTCATGTAAAAAAAATATAGAATTTGACATAAATTCCACCACAAGATTGGTATTTTAAAGAAACGATATTCTCGGTTCGAAAAACTTTAAACCTACAACTTTGCACTTTAATTTTGTAAAAAATTCCGAGGAATAACCCCCGGAATCCCCGTTTTTGTTGGGGGGGTATTCCATACTCCCCAAATCCCCCGGTGTGAAGAGGGGCGCAAATGTTAAGCCCCGCCAAGGGCGCAACCATACCTAGATACGGCCCTGAAAGCCGTACATCCGATGATGTTTTCTAGGTCCCTCCTTTTATCCTCCGTACCATGTTATGTAACGATACTTAAGGATACTGTCTTCTAATCTAAACTATTACCTGTTTAATATTTCCCGTCATACATCAATTATACAAATTGTTTTCTATTCACTGTTTACGATCAGCGCAAAAAATATCTAAATAAATGGAACAATGATACATTTGGTTAATTCCGATTTAGTTTATTTAACTTCGCTTCATTCACTTTTAACAAAAGGATTACCAGTGGAAGGATGCTACTAATTTTTATATCCTAAAAATGCAATTATTACATAAGCAAAACAGGCAAGATTAGAAAATGTAATAAAAATTATTTCCTTTAATATTTTATTTCGGTAAGAATTAAAAGATTTTTTATCCTTGGACAGACCCAAACTTAAATAGGGGTCATCCATAAATTACGTCACACCGTAAGGGGGGTGTAAAGGTTTGTAACATTGTGTGACAAGGGGTATAGGGGGTCATCAGCTTTGTGAGATCACATGTAAAAATCTAAATTATTTAAAATATTTGATTTGATGTTAATTCTATTAAAAAATATTTTTAATGAAAATAATTTTAAAAATTGAAATTACTGTTTTAATTATTTTTAGATGTAAAATTTCAAAATGTGACGACACTCTAGGGGGAGAGGGTCTCACAAATGTGACAGGGACGGAGGAAAGACAAAAAATCATGAAATTCGTGTGACGTAATTTATGGATGGCCCCATACTAATAATACTGTGAAAGTCACAAGTGAAGTAAAAGGTAGTTTATTAACACAAATCTTAAAGATTTTGAAATAAGTCCAAATAGGTTTCTGCTGTCAAGTTACAGTCTATAATAAAGGGTCCAATGATATGGTGTTCGATAATTCCCACGAATACATTTGTTTTTTGGGGATATTGTGTCCAAGTATGAACAAAGCGATGTTCATTTTCTTGGCTCCAATACCGGCAATTCTAAACATTTGGTTTATTGTTGAGGGTGAATGTACTTTCATCGATAAAACAAATATTTCTTAAAAAATTCCTATCGTTATTTGCTCTTTCCATCATTTTAAAACAAAATGCCATTTGTCGCTCTTCATCTCCTTCCTGCAGCTCTTAATGTTTTTCGAATTTATACGAATCATATTTGTGTTTTTTCAAAGTGCGCAATACAGTTGTATGATGTTTATTTACCTCTTGCTCAAGAACCCTTGTACTAACCATTTTGTTTTCCTCCAGACTCAGTAGAATATTAAGATCCTGTTCTCTCTTTCTTCGGTTCTATTTTCGATATCCTGAGTTAATATTTACAATAATTATTTATTACTGTACCTTTGGACTCGAACTTACTGACAATACGTTTAATAGTTAAAATGGACGGAATGGGCTTGGTGGGGAAATAAACTGGAAACTATTGAGGTACTGCTCTAAAACTGTTTTCCGCATAATGCCACTTAATTATGGATACTTTTTCCTCGATTGAATATATTTTTTTTTAAAACCGACTGTCACTGATTTATTGACACTTTTCCTCATGACAGGGACAATATTAATTTTACTGGTGTCTGTTTGGTTTTACCTGAACCGAAAATTTGGTAATTTTTCAATTACATTTTATTGAATAATTCAAGATTCAAAAAGCATTTTTTCTGTAAAATGTACAGGGTAGTCAATAATTGACTCCCTTAAAATTTACATGGGATTTCCTATGTTTCGCTCGGCGACGCACCACCCGGTATACATTTTTATATATAAAAAATATATGCTGCAAAATTTATGCATTTATGTTTTTGGTCAGATTTTATCTATTTTACAATAACAAACATATCTACAGTCATTTTTAATGAGCCTTTCATTTTCTTTGTCAGTAAGTATTATTCACAAAACCTATAAAAAATAATTAATAATCAGGAACAAAGTTTTTACATAAAATTCTTATTAAACAGATGCTTAGCATTACTAAACAAAAATATTTTTTCGCACTAATCTGCGTGTGGAAAATAGCACTTTTCCACACTAGTGCAAAAAAGTCAAATATTTAGTTTTTGGAACATAATTATAAAATAATGCATAATTTTGCTTATAATAGTTATATATTTGAAGAAACTGAATTTTGCTGTAATTTTGCAGTCTTTTTATAACATTTATACCCGGTCGCAGAAAGCATGATTAGTACTTTGAATGTTTAACGAAATGTCAGATTTTGACAGGTTGCCTATTAAAACCATAGAATAACACTGACATAACGTTCTGTTAAAAATTCTAAACCTTGATTACCTTTTGTGCAACCCGGGGTTATTAAATAAAATAAACTAATCCTAATTTACCAAATGTAAGTACAGATTTTTAATAGCTCCATATAAATTATCAAAGAATCCATGGCAACCAACTAATTTTTTATGCATCTATCAAAAATTAATTTTCTGTCACGCATTTTTTAACGAAATTGGAGAACATTTTCAATGGATTCTGACTACCATTTACCAGCATCGATTATCGAAGCAGCAGAAATAGCAAGTATAGATCTCCTGCCCATGAAATCTCGTCACAGGTATGAAAAAGAATTTCTTATATTTGAGAGCTGGTGTCAAAGTAAGGGTGTGAAGTCTTTTAAAGAAGAGATTTTTCTGGCCTATTTCTCTTATTTATCAAAAACATGTAAACCCAATACATTATGGTCCAGATACTCTTTGCAAAAATGTATCATTAAGTTACGAAAAAACATAGATTTAAGCAAGTTTTTTAAAGTGACTGCCTACCTTAAAAAGCAAAGCGTTGGTTTTAGACCCAAAAAGGCAAAAGTCTTTTTAAAAGAAAAAATATCGAAATTCATGGATGAAGACTAGATGATACTTATTTACATATAAAAGTGGTTACGATTTTTGGGTTAGCGGGCGCTTGTCGTATAGAGGAGTTAACAAAAATATGTCTGGACCATATTGAAGACCAAGGAAATTTAGTATTGATCCACATCCCAGACTCAAAAAATCACAGCTCTAGAAGCTTTGTCTTTTCTGAAGATGCCGAAAATGGAAAATTTTTGAATCTATATAGAAAGTATGCCAGCTTAAGAAAGCACCGCATAGGCTATTTTTTGTGAACTATAAACACAGAGTGTGTACAATACAATGTATCAGCATTAATACTTTCGGAAAAATGCCATCGGAAATAGCGGCCTATCTCAAACTTTCTAACCCGGAATTGTATACTGGGCATAGCTTTCGCTGATCCTCTGCAACATTTCTCGCAAACTCCAGAAAACAAATATTCAATATTAAACGTCTTTCAGGCTGAAACAAATTTTAGAAAGAATGTTTCAAACAAAATACTCAATTTTACCGAAACACCTTCCACTATCCAGAAACAACCATCAATGCCATCTTCCAATGTACTAAACATCTCGGTTCAAGAAACTACTTCCATAGTTGCAAAAGATTGGCTCATCAAGAACCAACGCCGCCGTCAACGTTTTTTACAGAAAAGCAACACGCGTCAGCAATAAATTTACGAAACGCGACCAATTGCACTTTTTCTATAAATGTTAATAATAATAATTAGTGTATAAATTTATTTGTTCATAAATAATATTTTAATCATAAATTTTTAAAATTATGTTGGTTTTTCCTCTGGCTTGTTGAAAAAATATTGTTCCTAACACTTGCGGAAGAAAAGTAACCTTTCCGCTCTTGGCTGCTTACCCGAACTCTGCTTCGCGTCGTTCGTGTAACGACAGCTGCGTGCGGAAAAGTATTACTTTCCGCACTTGTTAGGAAAATAACTATTTTAACTTATTTTGTTTGAATAAATTATTAATTATATTGTTATTACGTATGTTTTTTTTTAGAACAAAGAAATATTCTCCTGGTACGAGAACCAAATTTTCGAATCGGATGACTATGTAGGACGAATCACCCTTCTAGAAAACAAACATTCCAAATCTCCATATCATCCAGTAGTGGATCGTACTGAGCAGCATTATGGAAGAGCTTCCATTAACCTCACATCCATAAGAGAATCAGATGCCGGGTGGTACGAATGCAAGATTATGTTTCCCACCAGAACACCCCCATTTAGAAATAATGGGACCTGGTTTCATCTAACTGTGAGTGGTTAGTATATACTTTACTTAAAAATAAGGATTAAAACTTCACATACTCCGAGACGTTTATGTTCTTTTGTAAGACGGCTTTGCAGATATTAACATCTCGGACTATGTGAAGTTTTAATCCTAAACATTTTAAATTTTTATAATGGTGATACATAAAATTCTCTTCAAAAATGCAAAAATATGCTAATTTGATCTAACCATTTCAATATATAGTTTTGCTATTTTTTTATATGCCTTATACAAACTGTCTAAAACTTGCTATTTGCAAATCCTATAATAGTACACAAAATATATCATAATCTTTTGTAGGTGGCAATCTCTTAGCAATTCCACCAATAAACAGTACGGTGCAAGAAGGAGAAGAAGCAAGATTTATGTGTGTCGTAAAGGACCATTCTATAAAGTTGAGATGGTTGAAGGATGGCATACCATTAAGTGCTTACCAAGATCTTACTCAAAGATCATGGGTGAGTGAGTCAGATTATTAGATAAACATATTTTCTATTTGTGTCTATATATTCAGTATTTCAAAGATGAACCTTGGCAATTAAATGGCGTGGTTAAGTACCGTTGATAACGTGTCTAAATTTATTACGGTTGCTACATTTTCAAAAATTTTTAGTATATAAGAAACCGCTCTTAGGACTGTATTAAACATAACATAAAAAATGAAATTTTTGTGTATACCTCTACAGAATGAAGTAATAGGGATAATTATATTATTTATTTGTGATGTTATCTTTGCCATACTTATACGCTGACGCTATAAAAATTCTGGAAGGGTTTTTTTGTATTTTTGTACTATCCTGTCTAAACAAACCCTTGTCATAGTTTAAAGAATATACAATATATAAGTTAGGTCACTTGCATATAAACCTTTGATGTTTTGGCTTCAAAGACACCGTGCTTCGTCTCGCGAACCGATAAGAAAGTTTCAGGGGATATTTGTGTAAACAATACCAATTTATTCAAGCGTATCCTCTGATCGGGATTGTCGGGGAACGCGGAGTAGATTTATTTTATTATTTGAATTATTATAACGATAATATAAGCATAATGTTGATAATATTTAATTATGGTCACCAAAGTCACTGGAAATAAATGTTTAATTTTTTTGTCTCTATTACCCATTAATAATAATAATCCCTAGAACTTAAATCGGAATAGATATCTACCCCGGGTAAATTTTAATAAGTAAATAATAATAAGTTAAATCGAAACTGTACTTTTGAATATTTTTTTATGTGTTAGATTTATCTTTTTTTTTATATTTTCAAAGTCTGTGTTTTTAGAATGCATTTTTTTCCTTTTTTTTAAGGTAGAAAAAGATGGAACCTTGGTAATTCACCCGACTGATATGGGAGACTATGGCGAGTATGAATGTGAAGCAAGTAATAATGTCGGAGATACTCAAAAAGGAAGGGCGTTTTTAAATGTTCAGTGTAAGTGACATTTTAAAACTTTTTCTTTTAACACGATGAGAAAATGTACCGACATAAAACTATAAACATAACTATTTACCAGAATTTAAAACTAATAATCGGATCAACTTTAAAAACATTTATTTACTTTATTAGACGTAAGCTTTTTGCTAATTGCCTTAAAATTACAGGGTTTCCAAAAGGATGGAAACCTCGGGTGGTCACATCCGCTGTAAGCCAAGACACGACTGACGAAAGCTTGCCAAGTCTATAAAACAATCCTTTGTAAAAGTAAGGAGAGATTTAAATGACTCTGGTGCCATCTAACAGACTAATCCCAATGCAACCAGTAAAGCATATTAATACGATAAGATGTTAAAAAGTAAAAAAATGTGAATAATGATAGCATGCATTAAAAATCAAACTTTTACCGACGTTTGTTAAAAAAATAATTAATCATGCTTTATAGTCTTGGCCGTGACCGCCAGACTGCAGAACCTGAAAGTGTTTCTGCGCAATGTACCCAACAGGGATATGAACGTTTGGCTACTAGAAAGCTTGAATCATCTGAGTTTTGGCAGGTAACAGGTAGCAAAGGTATCTAAAAGTGCTATCCATCTTCCATCACTATGAGGTTAAGTGGTGGAAGGTCCTGCTGTTGGGGCTTAAAGTACTACGAAATCCCAGTTTTGAATTTTCTTCTTTTAAGTGTGAAAGAACATACAAAATTTATAAATAATCATATTGGTTAGTCACTTTATAGTTATCAAACTTATTATAAGGCAAAAGGTTGAAACCTGTAATTCAACTGAAATTTTTTTCAAAGAAAATTTTTTAAATTTTTTTAAAAATCCTATTTTTAAGTTTGCACTTCGACTTAGAATTAAATTCTAAACAACTTTTTCCGCGTGCTGATTGGTCGGCAGAAAGGGGCCGACCAATCAGTACGCAAAGCGAGAGAAAAGGTAGGTACTGGACTCGTAGCGCTTTTTCTCTCTTGCTATCTGTCTGCACGGCCAACCGGCAAGACTGCCTCTAGGTAGGTCCAATCTCTTATCATAAAAATATAGCCCTGTGGAAAAACCTGATAAAAATGTTAGGTTCCAATAATAGGTCTGTTTGGATTTAAAAATGTCCAGACCGAAATTCTATCATAACTTTTCTGATAAATTCTTATAAAAAACATTATGAATTCATCAGTACTCTCATTAGCAAAACATTAGGTCGGAACTGCCGATACTTTATTTTGCGTTTTTTTTTCATTTTTTTTTATCATGATCCAATGGAAAACTATACAAGAAACATGTGAATCCATTATTTTTCCTCAATCGGTAAGAATCCGGAACTTCAGTTTTAAAAACACAATAGTTTATCATAACTTTATATCAAATATTGTATTGTATTTGGATCTCTTGGGCTTTTTCCACAGGAAGATATTTATTTTCCTGACAAAAACATATTTAGGGTTCGTTATCATTACCCTTTAACAAATAATGATTGTTATTATTATTACAGATAAAGCAAAAGTGGTTTATGCTCCCCCGAAGTACATTTACCATTTGGTAGGCCAGCCATGTTAGATTGCCATTTTAGGCAAGTATATAGCTTTATCTTGTTCTTGTTTTAAATAATAAAATGACATTTTTATTGTTTTAAAGTATTATATAATAAGTAAGTTGAGGACTTTTTCTACGCCATAGAGCATAAATTTACATTTATCAACATTATGGTAGAAGTATCAAAAAATTTTCAAAAAAAAATTAATTAATTAATCATACCCTTCACAATAATGGTTAAGGCATTCCATCTGCAATAAATTTGTTTACATGTAGTCCAATAAATGAAGAAACAAAGCTGTAAATAAATCTGTAGTTTTTTCTTGTGGCGCAATTCTTAGGTCTTCGAGGATGCTTTCGAGCGAAAAAAGTTTATCAACATTAACAGGTGGGAAAAGGATAAAAATGGCCCCTCAAGGTCCGAAAAATGGGTTTCTCGCTAATATCTATCGAAATATGTGAATTGGGGAATTTTTGCTAGGACAAAAAATGAAGATCGCTTTGTAGCCTACAAAAATGGTTCTTATAGTTTTTTTCAAAAAGTCAATAGTTTTCGAGATAACGGGACCCAAAAGTCCCCTCATTTCAGCTGCCTGTCTACTGCTAGAATGCCGCTATCTTTATGGATTCACTTATAAGCGGACGGACGAATTATTGTTCCATTACCCGGCAATAATGTACATTTTTTAATCATTCAAAGTTCATTGAAATGAAAAAACCCGTACCTATCATTGCATATGAGTTTGGGTCCACTTTTATTTTTCTAGAATATTAAAAAAAAGCGGTCAAAGTTTTCTTTATATTTTGAGAGTATCCCATTAAATTATTGATATTTTTTGAAAAAATGGTTTGTTATTAACATTTTTTTTTTAAAGGAGATAAGCAAGTGTTCAATGATCCCAGAACGTTTCCTTCACCATCCCTCTTGTGTTTTGATAAAAAATTGTTTTACCCATCTGCATTTTTTAGCCGTTTAGCCACATCTATCCAATGTAAAATGTTATGGATTTTTCGACGGCCGTTTTTGGGAAAAATATTGGTGTGGCAAAAAAAGTGGTAAAAACTATTTTTGTAGATTTCGAGGTGATCTTCATTTTTTGTCTGAACAAAAATTCTCTAATTCGCATATTTTGGTAGATATTCGCGGAAAACTCATTTTTGGGACTTTGGGGGGCCATTTTTAACGGGTTCCCAAGTCGGAATCGTGATAAACTTTTTCTCGCACGAAAGCATCCGCGAAGACCTAAGAATGGCTTCACAAATGAAAACTGTACAGATTTATTTACAGCTTTGGGTACTTTCAGGTCTTTAGCTGCTAGACTAATAGTACATTTGATAAAATATAGTCTTCATCCGGTTGGAAGATGGTAAATTATATTGTAGAATTTAAATATTTTTATCTACAGCTTATGTCTTAACGAGGTATATGTTTTAGGGCAAATCCACCTCTAACAAATTTGCGTTGGGAAAAGGATGGCTTTCTATTCGATCCATACAACATACAGGGCGTTTTCTATCGTAGAAATGGCAGTTTATATTTTAATAAGGTTGACGAAACTCATGCTGGAAGTTATACTTGTACGCCCTATAATGACCTGGGTAATAAATTAGTTACTAAATAAACTGTACCTTTTTTTGTATAATATTTTATGTTATAATGTACTATACATTTACTCCTGTGCACTTAAAGTACCAAACAAAAACAGGGTGTTTCCTAACTACGGTACGAAACTTCAGAGGGTGATTGGCTAGGTCGTTTTAAGAAAAAAAGTTCCTACATATGTCCGGAGTTGCTTCGTTTCTGAAATACAGGACGTTGAAGTTTAAAAAAAAAACGGTATTTATAAAATATCATAAATATCCTAAAACCGATTTGGTCGAAATTTGGTGCAGTTATATGAAGTAATAAGGTGCTTATTTAGCTCTAACTAGATTAAAATTATTAGCTCCAGTAGCGTCTCAGCGGGCACCACAGCCATATTATTGACGAAAAAAAGTACACCAATGACTTTTTATTATAGTTTTTATATTTTTTAAGATTAAGCAACTAAAAATACAACTTTTTACTTTCCTGCGTTTTCTTCATATCTAGCTTCGTTTTCGAGAAAAAAAATAAGAACCACATTAACTCATTCTAAAAGCTATCTATCCATGGACAACATAAAATAAAAACCAAAAATAAAAAATAAACAATTTCGACCTTAAAGTAAATGAGCAAAATGTTCACCTTCTCATAAAATACGGGACTGCAATCGATTTGTCATTGAGTGTTTGACACTTAAAAAAAAACGATATTTAAATATCATAAATATCCTTAAATGATTTGGTGAACCAATTACTTTTTTTGTAGTTTTTTTTTTAGATGAAGCAACCTCATATCTTGTTTACTATGGAAATAAACATTTTACTTGTACGACTTTTATTATCACATTTTTGGCATACCACATCTGCTTTTTATAACAAATTATTGCGAAGTCCAATCTAGTACCTACTTACCCTCTTTGGGGACCAGCTCACAATGATAGTATTGTCATATCAGTAAAATTCAGAGTTGTCAATTAGCAGTGATCCATCATGAATAATTTTACAAACGCTGAAATGGCTGACATGTACTTTATTTATGGATTAGCAAATGGAAATGCGGAAGAAGCACGAAGAATTTACCAGGACAGATATCCTAACAGAGTAATTCCATGTGCCAAAACATTTTTGCACGTGTCAGACACTCAATGACAAATCGGTTGCAGTCCTGTATTTTATCAGAAGGTGGACATTTTGCTCATTTACTCTAAGGTTGAAAGTGTTTATTTTTTATTTTATGTTGTCCATGGATAACTTTTAGAATGAATTAATGTGGTTTTATTTTTTTTCTCGAAAACGAAGCTAGATATGAAGAAAACGCAGGAAAGTAAAAAGTTGTATTTTTAGTTGCTTAATCTTAAAAAATATAAAAACTATAAGAAAAAGTCATTGGTGTACTTTTTTTGCCAATAATATGGCTGTGGTGCCCACTGAGACGTCACTGGAGCTAATAATTTTAATCTAGTTAGAGCTAAATAAGCACCTTATTACTTTAAATAACTGCACCAAATTTCGACCAAATCGGTTTTAGGATATTTATGATATTTTATAAATACCGATTTTTTCTTTAAACTTCAACGCCCTGTATCTCAGAAACGAAGAAACTCCGGACATATGTTCATAGGAACTTTTTTTCTTAAAACGACCTAGCCACTCACCCTCTGAAGTTTCGTACCGTAGTTAGGAAACACCCTGTATATATACAGGATGTCTCGAAATTAGTAAGAAATATTTTTAGAGTGTATTCTAGACCGTAAAATAGGACGAAAAGTTCATATAAATATGCCTCAAAAAATGCGTACTAAGGAGGCTAGAGCCCCCTGAAAGGGGCACCCCAAAAAGGGTTTTCCTGTAATATATCTGCAACCGACTGAGGTAGACTTATTAAATTTTGTGAGTTTGATTATTTTACGATGTTACGTGTATTACTTTTTCCAACTTTCAGAAATTCTATCAGGGGCGTCACGTACAGGGTGGGCGCTGGGTAAATTATGTCCCATATTTTTTGTTTAGATGTTTTTTTAATTATTAATATTAAGTTATAAAACGTAGTTAATTTTTACACAAAAAAGGTACTCCTAGTCGATGTCTCTATTTTGACCCGTTTCCGAAAAAATCGTTTTAATAAAATAACGTCCATACGAAGAGTATTGATAGAAATAAATCATTCTGCAGACAGGAAGCTCTCATGCCTCTTAAAACACGAAATAAGTTGAAAACAAATAATTATGAAAATTAATTTATTTACAGAGCAGTAACGAGACAAAAATAATATTAATTATCATTAAAAATATTTTGGCAGAATAAAATTAACACAAAAAATAGAAATAACTACTCTTTGAGAAGGTGCTCAAATAGGCCTCCGTTTTCTCTGTCACACAATCTAGCTCCACGGCGAATGCTTTGAGTTGCCCGAAAAATCTGAAAACGATTTCTTCTTATTTTATTTCCAGCTTGAATAATTCGCTGCAGTAGGTCCTCACGCGTATCGACCTCAGTTGCATAAACTATGTTGCACATATGACCCCAAAAATAATAGTCGAGTGGATTTAAGTCCGGCGATCGCGCTGGCCAGGACACTGGTCCATCTCTACCTATCCACCTTTCAGGATAATTCTCATCCAACCAGGTACGAACAGGCCACTCGAAATGAGCAGGGTGGCGTCGTGTTGGAAATACATTGCCATCCTGGTCCTCAAGGGAACATCCTCCAATAATCCTGCCAACTGATTTTGAAGAAAGTCCAAATATCTCTTATTGTTTAAGGTATTAGGCATTTCAGTTGGACCGACCAATTCATTTCCAATTATTCCCGCCCACACATTTACAGAGAACCTATATTGAAAATTAATTCTTCGCACTGCTCTCGGATTTTTTTCGGCCTAAAAGTGGGTGTTATGTATATTAAACACTACCCCTAGAAAATGTGGCATCAGACCACAAGATTCTTACTAAAAAAATTATGCCCCAAAATCCATCGAAAGAACTCCATCCTGGGTGGAAAATCTCTAGGCATCAACTCTTGAACCCTCTGGTAATAGTATGGGTGAAGACCTGCATTTGAGTCTTTTTTCCCAGCTAAAATAAATAAATATTCGATATAATTATGGGTAACTATGGTACTTACAATACGTGTTATCAAATCTGGGAAAACAAATTCGCAGTAGAAAATATGTGTGGTCAGGAGACAACGGCTTGATCAAATCAGTAACTTAATCCTGTTGACAAAATAATATCGCTGGGCATTTCCAATAAATTGAAACATGCTGATTAATATAAACAGACTGTTAAGTTAGAAAAGAACTGTAAATACCCGAGAGATATTTTTCTAAGAAATGCCATGACGATATGGATATATTTTTATTAGGTTAAGCGATGATTGGATTTTAAAAAGGAGTTAGTTGTAAAACGCATTCGTTGCCGAATATATATATTTCTGAATTAAGCGGTGTCGTATTAGTTTTATTTTATGTTATTTAAGAAGTAATATTAGGAATTTTTATTAGTGCAGCGGCGGGATAGACTTATGTGCCTTAAGTGTGATTTTGTTTTTGAAACAAAGAAATATTTGTTTTTGTTGTGATACTTATGTGTGCAAGAGTGCAGTGCAACTGTTGTGGAGTTGATATAGGTGACACGATGGACCCACTGTAAGTTAAGCCTTGCATTGACTTTAACTATATACAAAACATTTGGAGGTGTTGCTCGAATAAACGCTTCCAGGGAACTGAACAATGTAAACAATATAAATAATTTCTCGTCGTTTTTGTTTGCAGTTGCTTATTACGAGAGTGCCTATACTGGGTGTTCATTTTAAAAACTTTTTGTATTTTAGTTACCATTCGCCGTGTAACTAAAATTTTAAATAAAAAGAGAAAGTAAAATTTGTTATTAATTAGTTACGCTTTAATATCTTTACATGGCACACCATTAATGTGACATTATTTTGTTTTGTGCGTATTTTTTTTATTATTTTAAAAAAAGTGAAGTATAAAAAAAAAAAATGGGTCGACGTCGTTCTTCCAGTTCTAGTTCTAGTTCAAGCTCGAGTTCCAGCGACTATGACTATAAACGAAGTAAAAAGAGGTCCAAAAGGTCAAAACCAAATTCTAGAGTAGTTCAAAAGACCACGGTAGACCAAACGGAAACGATATCTGTCGACAATACGAATAGTCCTCGACCCTCGACCTCTTCGGATAACAGAATAGAACGCCTCGAATTATTGGTCGAAAAACTTATTCAAGATCATTCACACAAATCATCATTACCACCTCCTAGAGTCTTGATTCGGACAGAATGTGTACCAGAGTTTTCGCCTGGAAATCCGAACCTAAGCTGTGCAAAATGGATGACAAAATTGAGCAACTTGCCGTGACCAATCAGTGGGATGAAAACACAGTTATTTTTAATATGCAAAGTCGCCTAACTGGGTTGGCGCGAAATTGGTACGATAATCTGCAGTCATATCAAAACACTTGGGACGAATGGAAGACACTGCTCGTTAAGACATTTCCGGAACATCGAGATTTCGCCACACTCTTACGAAATTTAGTAAATCGTTTTAAGTTACCAAACGAAACTTGGGAACAATATTATTTTAATAAAATGGATCTTCTCAATGCCTGTGAGATAAGTGGTAGAAAGGCAATTTCATGCCTGATTGATGGGATTCGTGACCCAACTATCCAGGCTGGTGCTCGTGCTGGTCGGTACAGTACTCCAGATGAGCTGTATGCCGATTACCTTTCTACGTTAAAGTCTGATGTTGGCTTCCTTGATACAGTGAATAGAAACAGTAACAACACGGGCGGATATAAGCGACGATTTGGAGAAAAAGGGCGAGATGTGACCAAAAGACCTAAAGAAGAAAACAGTGTTAATACTTCTTCTTCAGTTAAATGTTATAACTGCAAGAAAAGGGACACTACTCTAATAAATGCAAACAACCAAGGATAGAATGCAACTTGTGCAAGCGTCTAGGTCATGTGGCTAAAGACTGCAAATGGAAGCATGTAAATAGCCAAGTTGTTGAATTTCAGTGCGAAAAAAGCTACAATAAAAATTACTTCTTTGATTGTTGGGTAAATGGAAAATTTACAAGGGCCTATATTGACTCTGGATGTGGTGCTGTTCTGATTAAACAGAAAAACGCAATGGATATGAATCTAAAAATTTCTCCAAGCACCATGACCATCGTAGGTTATGGTGGGGCTCAGGTGGCCGTCTTGGGAGAAACAGAGGTGTCGGTCAAAATCGATCTGGCCGAGGGGAATGTCAGGGCTCTCGTTGTTCCTGACTTCGTACAGAAGTTCCACTGTTAATAGGACAGACATTTTTAAACCGTCCAGATGTACTAATGATAGTTTCAGGGGAAACTGTTCGAATTATGCCCTCAGATGCTGATTTAACCAATGTCTTTAATTTGCCAGCAAGAAAAATACCAATTTGGGCGAAGAGCCGTACGATAATTCCTCCGAGAACCTCAGCGCTTATAGTCATCACGGCTCGTGGTACTGTCTTCGGTGATGTATACATCCGTGGTGGGCTTCGACCTGTTCCAGGTCGTGAATATAATGTGGATGAATGCGTGACTAAATCTGAAAATGGACTGGTCACTGTGACGAACTTGTCTCAACAGGAAATCGAGGTAAGTGAAAACCAAATTTTGGCTCGATGTGTTGTGTCTTTGAGGATAAGTTCTTTGGAGATCCTATAAATGTATGTAATGTAGAAACTACAGCTGTTAAGCTTTTTACACCAAAAAAGACTTATCTTTAAACCCGAACCTCACTGTAAAACAAGTTAATGATGTAGTTAGTCTAGTCAATGAATTTAGATGTTGTTTTGCTGAAAACAATAAAGAGTTAGGCAAAACGGATGTAATTAAAATGTCTATACATCTTTCGGACAATACCCCGTAGTATATCGCCCGTATCGTTTATCATATAACGAGCGAAAAATTGTTAGGATATGGTAAATGATTTGTTAGAAAACGAAATAATTAGAGAATCCGATTCACCCTACTCCAGTCCCATTCTTCTCGTCAAAAGAAAAACGGAGAACAGCGCATGTGCGTTGACTACAGAAAGCTGAATTCACGCATTATCAAGGACAAATTCCCGCTTCCTCGCGTGGACGAATTTCTTGAAAAGTTAAAAGACAGTCTGTATTTCACGAGTCTGGATTTGGCTAGTGGATATCACCAGATCGAGATGGAGGAAAAGCCATTCAAAAACAGCCTTCACAACGCCGGACGGGCATTATGAATTTTTAAGAGTACCTTTCGGTCTCTGCAATGCTCCTGCAGTTTTCCAAAGGGCAATTAATAAAGTTTTGGGTAATTTGCGATATGGCAAAGTGCTGGCCTATATGGATGACCTGTTGCTTCCATCTTGTACCTTTGAAGCAGGCCTCAGCAACTTAAGAGAGGTCCTAGTCTCCTTCAAAGCCGCAGGACTTACACTTCGCTTAACAAAATGTCATTTCTTCATGGAAAAGGTCGAATATCTGGGACATGAAATTAGTAAAGATGGTATTCGACCGGGAGTCAAGAAAACAGAGGCTGTCAAGTCATTCCCGACACCAGTTGATGTACACTCTGTTAGACAATTTCTGGGTTTAGCTGGTTATTTCCGCAAGTACATCAAGATTTCGCTACTATCATGAAGCCACTAACTTACTTAACCAAGAAAGATGTCAAGTTTAGTTGGGGCAACGAACATCAGAAAGCTTTTGAAACCCTGAAGGAAAAATTAGTGTCTAGACCTGTGTTAGCTCTATATGATCCAGAGGGACAAACAGAAATCCACACCGATGCTTCAAAATGGGTATCGCAGGAATTCTATTACAAGTGCAAAAGGATAACACGTTGAAACCAGTCCTGTACTTCTCACGCCAGACCAACAAACATGAACAAATGTATCACTCGTATGAGTTGGAGATGATGGCGGTGGTGGAAACACTTAAGCAGTTTAGAATATATCTAATAGGCATCGAATTTAAAGTGATAACGGACTGTAATGCCATAAGAAGCACATTAAGTAAACGAGATCTTGTGCCGAGAATAGCCAGATGGTGGTTGAGTATACAAGAATATACATTCACTGTAGAATATCGCCCTGGACACAAGATGCTTCATGCTGATGCTTTAAGTAGAAATCCAGTTAACACTTTAGATAATACTTTTGTAAACTTGGTCAATATAAACGAAAAAGATTGGGTTTTAAATGCACAATTAAGTGACAGCAGGTGCAAGTATATAGCTGAAATATTAACACGACCACCCGCAGATAAAGAGGATCACGAAATTCATAAGAACTATTGCTTGGATAATAACAGACTCTATAAGATTACTCCAGCTGGAAAGAAATGGTTAGTTCCAAGGATAGCCAGACGACAACTGTTGCTTCATTTTCACGATGGAATTGGTCATCTTTCCGCAGATAAAACTATGTCAGCAATATCGAAGCTTTATTGGTTTCCTGGAATGAGACGCTATGTAAGGAAATTTATATCCTGTTGCTTACCATGTTTATATAATAAGCAACCGGGAGGTAAACAACCCGGTTATCTTCATTCTATCGAGAAAATCAGCGAACCGTTCGATACAATTCACATTGATCATCTTGGACCGTTCGTAAAATCAAAGCAAAAGAACATGTATTTAATTGTTATCGTAGATGCCTTTACTAAATTTGTCTTCATGAAATCTGTACCATCGACTAAAGTACGTCCACTAATTAGCTTTTTGGACAGTGTGATAGAAAATTTTGGAGTTCCAAGGAGGATAATATCAGATAGAGGTTCTTGTTATACCAGCAAACAGTTTAAAGAATATTGTAAAGGATTCAATATTAAACATGTTTTAAATGCGACAGCTACTCCAAGGGCTAATGGACAGGTTGAGAGATATAATCCACAATTCTCTCTAGTCTGTCTGCATCCACGTGCATTGAAGAGAAATGGGACGAGGTGGTTCCCAAGGTAAGGTGGGGCTTAAATAGCACGGTTAATTCGACAACCGGAAAGTCGCCCTACGAACTACTTTTGGTTACTCTCCACGAGAGTAGCGAACTCGTTTCTCGATAACGAGGTTTCAGTGGACACAGTTCCAAAAGTGGATGTCAAAAGGAAAGAGAAATGGTAAAAGTCGCTATTACCAAAAGACAAGAGCGTTCGGAGCCAAATATAATGTGCATCGCAGCACTGGAAAGAAATATAACGTAGGCCAACAAGTATTAGTACGTACTACAATAACGAGTAACGAAGGCAGAAGTCGAAAACTGCTACCAAAATATAGTGGTCCTTATACTATAGTCAAAGTGCTAGATTACGATCGTTATGTGATCAGAGATGTTAAAAGGCGCCACTCCTCAAGAAACTATAAGGGATGTTTCCCTTGACAAAATGAAACCATATAATGTTGGGTTACCGAACAAGAAATTCCGATCAAACAAATAAAGGGAACTTTCTCATCAGACGATGCCCAAAAGTTCCCTTTTAAAGGAATATAATTTCCTTTATTTTGTTTTTATTTTATGTTATTATTAATCCCGAAATATTTTGACAATACCTTGTTATATTTTATCTTACATTTTTTTTGATCTGGGACTTTTAGAGTCAGATCAATTTTTTTAAAAGGGAACGGAAGAGACAGAACGAGGAAGCTCAGCGAATGTTTTTTTCCTTCTTTCAAAATTATTTTTTTTGTTGCAATATCATGTTCTTGTATTAACAGAACTTATACATATGTTTTTTTTATGTAGGAAAACTAGTCCACGAGGTCGTGGCACCATGCTGGGACGTTTCTCTGGGAAAACAAATTCGCAGTGAAAATATGTGGTCAGGGGGGGGAAAATGGTTTAATCCTGGTAATATCGCTGGGCATTTCCAATAAATTAAACATGTGATTAATATAAACAGACTGTTAATTGAAAAGAACAAATACCAGAATATTTTTGAAATCCAGACGATATGGATATATTTTTATTAGGTTAAGCGTATTGGATTTTAAAAAAATTTTGAAAAAACGATTCGTTGCCGAAATATATATTTCTGAATTAAGGGGTTTTATTTTATTTTATTTATTTAAGAATAATATTACGAATTTTTATTATCGCAATACAATTGATTTAGGTCTGATTCCGACTTAAGTTATCTTCTATATGCTGAAGTATTTTCCTATAATCCCACACACCATTTTCACCAATTATAAACCCTCTTAAATGCTTTGCCCCAGGAGTTCTCCGTGCGGAAAAACTCTTCGATATCCCCGACAAAGGAACTTCCATTACAATGGCCATACAAAATGAATATAAGCGAGGTCTTGGTTTGACAAATTTTGATTTTCTTTGTATTAATTCTGTTTACAAAATCGACAGACAATATTTGACGAAGAAAATGTCAAACGAAAGAAATATTAATTTTAATCCATATCCTACTATTGACAAATTTGACTTTTGTGATTATTTATTTTAATTTACGTCTTATGAATGTGATTTTTTTAAAACAATTTTACTCGAAACGGGTTAAGATACAAAGATGGACTAAGTATGCCTTTTTTGCGTAAAAATAAACCCAGTTTCATAATGTAATATGAGTAATTAAAAAACCATCCAAACAAAAAATATAGGGCATAATTTACTCAGCACCCACCCTGTATGTGACGTCACTGACAAAATTGAAGAAGGAAATATACGTTACATCATAAAATCTTTAAACTTACCAAAAATCGTACGTCTACCTCAAACGGTTGCAGATATATTACAGAAAAACGCTTTTTGATGTGCCCCATTCGGGGGCTTTGCCTCTTTAGGAACATTTTTCGGTCAAAAATCTCTTTTTTCTTGAAACACCCTATAAATATTGCCCACTAATTTCGGGATATATATGTATCCATCCATATATTCTTTCTTTAAGGAACTCAAGGTCCATCCCCAGCAATGTACGTTATGGTACAAAGAGCCCCTGTCTTTACCAGGACACCTAATAATTTGTATTTAAAAAAACTTGGCGAAACTATTGAAATACCTTGCGATGCCAGGGATGGGGATAACGGCCATAGACCAATGATTGTGTGGTACAAGGTAAAGAAAAGCGTATACTTTTTTATAAGGAAAATAATTTAAAAAAAAAACGCATATTAGAACTTTCTCGAAAAATTAACGGAAAAGTATTAAATCTGCTTGGGCTGTAATTTGATAGAAAATAAATTTTTGTAGGTAAATTTATGGGAGTCAGTAATAAATAAAACCGCAAATTGCAATAGATAAAGTTAGGCCTTTAGCCTAAAAAATTGTACCTGGTGTTTAAAAATCACCTCCAGCAACTCTAAATAAAACATTACAAATTTTCCTTTATAGGCCCACAGCCGGATTACTGTGCTTTCTCCTTTGTCGCTTAATTCATTCCATTATTGACAAGACTACGGAACCTGCCACTTAAAAAGTCGTTTCTTTTCATGTTCCATAGTCTCTTATTATTAAAAAGCCTCACACATTAAAAAAACCAATAAGGTAATTCAGAACTTGAAATTTAAAAATATATTGGCCATAAATAATTTACTTGAAAATAAATTTGAAAATATTTTT
>JAHBCN010004391.1:0-64640 GCA_019359885.1 Listronotus oregonensis
GTTAAATTATTTGAAAAATATTAATCAACATCTATCAACATTAAATCGAAAAAAGGTGCTATCCTTGGCCGACGTTATGGCTATGACGTAGGACATACCAATTGTCACCTACAAAAATCGGGGTATCAAAAGGAGCCGAAATCCTCTTTGGTGTAAACACATGAGTGTTAAACATCGCTACTTTTTGACCAGTCTTATGGCCCTCGCGCATTGGCAACTTTAATCACTGGCAACTAAATAATATGCTCACCCGTGAGTAGCCGGCCATCGCGCACTGGCGACTAAATAGTTGCTTCTTAGCTTAATCAATGGATTTCGTAGCTTGCCCTGTTGCGCTCATTCTGAGACGTCGCAAAAAAAAGCAAAGGATAAAAATTTTTGGGTAAATCCAATAATTAGTTCCAGACTTTCTACTGGATAATTTTATAAGCAGTTTGATAAATTGCAAGAACATCCATATAAGGTCTTTAATTACTTTAGAATAAGCATAAAAACATTTAATTAACGACTGGCTACCCTTAGTCCTCGAATAACTCACCAAAATACGTCATTACGATAGGCTTTACCACCCCGACAAAACTGGGTAGGAATCGAATTCAGAAATCGATTTCTTTTTAAGGCTCCGTAGACTAGAATCGAATACTTTCTAAAAATAGGATCAGAGATCCGGATTTGTTATATAATTTGAAAATGATCCGAAATCAATTCCTTTTTGAAAGAATCCGATTCCAAAAAAGAATCGATTCCTTATATTTCTAATTTGAGAAGGGTGGTTTCATGTTGATCTCAGATATAATATATTCAAGTTTAAAGTATTTTTAACAAAAACTAATTTGACTTAAAGTTAAAGCACTTTAAAAATTATGTTTTTCGGCTTGGGCTTCGTGTTAAAATCTTTAATGCTTGATTTATCTTCTGGATTATGTAGTATCATTTGTATCGTAATTACCATTTATAAATGTAAAAACTAAAAATGATTCGGATTCGTGAACCGATAAATAGAAATCGATTTCCTGGATTATTTTTTTTCCTTAAAAAACGAATCGTTATTCGTATTGGTATATCGATTTCTTCACGACGATTCGGATCCGTAAATCGATTCCTTTTTTTGAAGGATCCGTCCCAGCTCTACACCTCAAAGAAAATATAGAAACTAGGTGCTAATAGTTTAAATTATTTATTGTAAAAAGAAATTAAAGCGCTCTAAACATGGGCCTCCAAGCAACTGAATAGTTGACAGTGTGTCCGGTTAGACATAAACCCACATGGTGTATTTCTGCCGGCAACTGCTCACTCACCCTCGCAATAGATTCGGACGCAAATATTTAGTTGCGGCAACCAAAAAGTCGCCTGTGCACGGGCTCGTGTGTTTCATTCGAATTCCTTTAAAACAACTAAACAGTTGCTTTGAAAAAGTTGCCAGTGCGAGGGGGCTCTTAATTTTAGTAGATTAAGTGTAAGCGCGCACTGGCGATTTATTGTCGTGCGACTTTTAGTCGCTAAAATAAAGCATTAACATTTTAATGAACATGCACGCATTCTGCGACAAAATAATCGCTGCGACTAAATAATAGAACCAGCCCTATTTTAGCGGCGACGCGACTATCGCTGATTTGAATGAAGCATACCGACTTGTAGGGACGTGCACGCATTACGATTATTTAGCAGTACGATTTTCGTTGGGTTGGAATAGAAGGTGGAAACAGTCCGTCGTTTTTCCTGTTTTCAGTTGTGTTTAGTATGTAATATATTTGATTTTGGGTGTGAAATATTAATAAAAAATCATGTCTGACAGTGAAGAAACCACCCACATCGTTCTTGATACTGAGAGAATTATTGTGGAAGTGGAAAAAGACCAGCGCTGTATAATAAATAACTAAAAGAATACAGCGATAGAAATGCGAAAGAGAAATTATGGACAGAAGTATGCGCAAATGTAATATCAAAATGGCATGAACTATCAGGTGCAGAAAGAAAAACAGAGGTAGGTAGATTATATTTTTATTACTTTATAATAATACAAATTTTAGAAAATGTGCATTAAATTTTGTCATATTGCCAAGCAACTGAACCTTGCGGAGAGGTAAAATAATTTGCAAAATAGTCTCGTACTTCCATGCCCGATGTATTAGCTCTTGTTCCAGCAGGTTGAATAGACTGTAAGGGGCATTCGTATGATTCCTCGTGAAATTTTATACCATCGTGTTTTTTTTTTAATTATGTAAAACGCAGCACGCTTTAATGATTTCGTCAAAAAATTCTATTCCTACATCTAATGGACGATGGAAAATTCGCCACTTTTTGGTCATAATTCCAAATGTACATTCTACCATCCGCCGAGCACGGGTTAATCGATAGTTATAAACACGTTGTTTTGGTGTGAGGTTTCTTCGAGGATAAGGTTTGAAAATCTGTTGTGTTAAAGCGAATGCCTCATCTCCCACAATGACAAAAGGCATACACTTTCCTTTTTCATCGTGAGGTAATGTTTGCGGGTTAGGAATCTTTAATTGGTTAGTGGTTAGTCTTCGGCCAAAATTCGAGTTTATAAATATATTGGAATTACTGTGTCCAGCGTAGGATCCCACATCTATCGAAATAAAAGAATAATCGGCATCAACCACGGCAAGAAGTACTGTTGAGAAAAAATTCTTATAATTGTAAAATTCTAAGCCTGTTGTCTCTGGTTGCTTTATTCTTATATGTTTACCATTAACGACCCTAATACAATTCGGGAAATTAGTACGGTCATAAAATTCCTTGGAAATAGTTATCAGTCCTCTTCAGACTTTTCGGACATGTAAAGAGGTTGCAAAACTTCCCATAATTGCTGACAGGTATCTTTAATAATTTCTCGAACTGTTGTAGCTCCTAACAGGAATTCGAAATGAAAAGAGTTAAAGCTGTTTCCGGTTGCCACATACCTAAAATAAAACGTATGTAATTAGTTACATTTATTGTTTTTTTTTGTTACATGGAAAGAAGTTCAAAAAAAGTGGAAGAATCTGAAAGACAGTTTTGCGAGAGAGTGTTCAGAAAAAAAACCAAATCTGGTGAGCCTGCAAAAAAACGTCGGAAATACATCTACTTCGATGCATTGCTATTTTTACTTCCCCACCAACAACCCAGGGCAACAAGTAGCAATGTAGAGCCTCCAGACGATAAGGAAGAACTGTCAGACCATAATAAAGGCCCTAGAAACGATCATGGAGGTCCCAGGAAGAATAACGAGGAGACTCTACGTTCTGTACCCTCTGCAAAACCTCCACAGAGGACACCACGCAGTCTTTCCAGCAAATCTTCTCATCAAATATCCACACATGAGGCTTCGTTATTAAAGATTTTAAAGAACAAACAAACGGAGGAAGTTTCAGAGGATAAAAATTTTGCTCTTATGTTGATTCCTATGTTGGCCAAACTAAACGACGAGCAAAAACATTTTGCCAAAATTCAAATACTAAATGTGATGAGAAATGCAAAATTCTATACACAGCCTGGGCCATCAACACAAACTAACTTCCAACAGTATTTCCATCCAGGCCCACATAATATGCAGCATCAAACCTCGGTTGCCAGCAGCTTCGCCTCAATTTTCCAGTAAAACATCTGTAGGTTTGCCAGCAAGTTCGCCTCAGTTTTCGAACCAGTCTGATAACAACTCTTCCCTCCAGAGCTACTATTCGGAATATTCGAATAATCTTCAGTCACCAATAGATTATGATAGCGAAATATATGACTTGTAATTATAATGTATTAATAAACATAATAACAGGAATAAGTTACTTTGCGATTGTTCTTATTTACCTTAATGTTACTGCTAGTCGTTCTTCAGGTGGTCTTGTCTGCCTCCATGTAGTATTTTTATATGTTATATTTGGCCCTATTAATTGAAGCAGTGTACTAAAACTGTTCCACACGTAGCCGATAATATTGAAAAAAATTTTTGGACTGCTCTACCAAACTGGAATGTATTTTGTAAAACTGTCCTTTAATTAACCTTTGACTAACAATAGGATGCACCCAGTACTTTTTTTTACGTTGTTTTCTGGCGTTATTACGCAATAGCAGAGCTACTACACAAGTTGTTTCAACAAAATCCATTTCGAAAATACACTATTGCGCGCTTAGCCTTAGTTGCAGCAATTTGAAAGTCGCCGGTGCGCGGGATCGCATTAAATACCGTGTGTTTTATTCGAATTTCTTTAAAGCAACTAAATAGGTGCTTTTAAAAAGTTGCTAGTGCGCGGGGGCTCTTACTCGTAAGTAGCCCGCCATCGCGCACTGGCGACTAAATAGTTGCTTCTCAACTTAGTTAATGGATTTCGTAGAAGCTACTTGCACTGTTGCGCTCATTCTGATACATCACAAAAACAAGCAAATGAACAAAAAGTTTTGGGTAAATTTATTAATTAATTCCAGACTTTGTGATGGGCAATTTTATAAGCTGTTTAATAAATTAAAAGACTATCCAAATAAGGTCGTCAATAACTTTAGAATGACCATAGAAACTTTTGATTAACTACTGGTTATCCTTAGACCTCGAATAACTTACCAAAATACGTCATTACGACAGGCTCTACCACCTGAAGAAAACCTGGCGATGACTCTAATGTAAAGAAAATAATAAAACTGGGTACTAATAGTTTAATTGCGTTATTTGACTTTGAAACTTTAAAATTTTGTGTTTGATGAATAACAGCTAACATTTAACCACAACTTGATTTGTTTTGGTCCTACAGCAATTACAAAACACCATTTTATTTGTTTTTAAAATTTTGTTATTTACAGTTTTTTTTTTTTGATAAAATGCATACTTATCGAGTTATTTGCAAAAAACCGATTAAAAGCGCTGATTTTATCCACGAAAAACTTCGACTTTCGATCGCGAATAACTCGAAAAATATGCATTTTACAAAAAAATATATGGAAAATGTTTTGCTAAAAAATCATTTTTTTTTATTTCTGTGGTCAAAATATAAAAAAATCCACCCCCAAGATGGTTTGGCAACGACCCCCAAGGTAAAGGCGCCCTTCGGCATGATAGATTTTGATCCTTGGACTATCCCCTACCTACTGTCAAAATTTCAAGTCATTCCATGCATTTTGAAAAAATTGCCAGTCAAAATGGTTCGTTCCTGGACTATATATAATATAATATTACAGTGTTTCATTTTAAAATTGTATTACTAAAAAAACCCATTTGCATTTTTTATTTTTAAAGCAACAACACCCGGCACGTACATTTTAACAACTTTCTCTGGAAACATCCTTTTATTAACGAAAAAGCTAGTGTGCCTGTTTTTTTATTTTCAGGCAGAATTGGTCTCGGTGGAAAGCAAAGAGATAGAGAGCCATTACGTTCTGGCAAGGAGCCCATCCACAAATGGAATTCCTCTTCCGAATGCTATCTTTTGATAGAGGGAGTCGAGCATACGCTACAGGTAGGTTTAGGTGTTACATTTTTAAAACGATGTCTATTGTATGCTTTAACTTATAAAATAATAATGTTGCAAAAATCGATGCGAAATTACTATTTAAAATAAATAATCTTGTTTTGTATATTCCAATTAATTATAAAATAATAAAAAATTTAAAAAAACTTTGAACACATTTTTTTTTGGCTAAAAATGCCCCTTTACCCTTACTTACACCCTTTATTTCCAAAAACGACGCATTGCAAAAAAATGCTCAAAAGACACGTATTTTTCAAGTTGAATAAGGGATTCAAAAAAATGTTTTTATTTCTAAAAATGCCACTGCCGTACCTTTTTTGTCTTTAAAATTATCAAAATCAGTGTTTGAACGCACGCCACTGTTCAAACTAAAATTTATAAATATTTTAAAAAATAGGCATGTCATACTAAATATCACTGAAACAGTGGTGGCTCTAGGATTTTCAACTTTGGCAAAGAAATTTTTTATTTTAGAAAAAAAAAAGATTTTTGTTAGCCCCCTTCCCCAGAGACTAAGTTTCAAAAGCAAATTCTCTATTTGTATTTTTTTGTGAATGTTATTAAATTTTATGCTCAAAACCCAAATTTTACATTATCCCAAGGCATCCAATGGTTTTTAGAAAAACACAGATAACACAGGTCCACAAAAAAAGTGGTGTGTGCTGGGTGTCGTACTAAGATTTTCTGGCATTTTTTTCCGCTTAACACGAATCTAAAGTTAAAATTGGGGGTAAAACAGCAAAAACTCGAGAAAAACCAAAAAAAAACATACGGTACATTTACCGGCAGAAACCTGCTACAACGGAATGTTTGGACTACGACTATATAAACTATAAGAGATACAAAAAATTTCATAACACAAAAATAGACCTTTCTACATTGTCTATGTAAAAAGTAATATCAAATTTTTTAATAATATAAATAATAAGGAAGATGTAAACGAAAATGTATTTTTGACAAAAAAAATTAGTTCAAAATAGGAAAAAAAAATATATGTTTTTATTAATGTAATTTTGTTTTTTTTTTTTTTTTCTTTTGATATGACCTATTTTTTTTATTTATTTGAATTTCAAATTACCTAAAATTTGCAGAAAAAATTCAAAAGTAAAAACATTTTAATTTTTAAATTTTTTCCGGGGGTATACCTTGAAAAAATCATAAAAATTCGGTTTTTGATTATAACTCGAAATATATTGCATTTGGAGAAAAAGGGTATAAAACTTAAATTAAAGGTCCTGTAAGAATACATAGTTTATGTTCTACAAAATTTCGTGTTTCTTTTATAATTTTTGAGATATTTACATTTTAAATTTAAAAAATCGTTAATATCTGAAATTACGCCTCCTCTCGATTCTTTGCTGTTTGATCCCCAATTTTGACTTCAGATTCGTGGACAGCGGAAAAAAGTACGTCTGAAAATTTTAGCTATCGCTCATTGGATTTGAAGCTTTATCTCCAATTACCACGTTTTTGAACTTGTTGACTAGGCCATAAGTCCAGCGCAGTTTTTTCTTTGAATATTTTGTCAGTGTACGTGGCTGGAATTACATGTGTGAAATATTAGTCCAAAATATAATTCATTCTTTGTGTAACGAATATTCATTGCCATAAAAAAACTATTTTCAAGGTGATGCTTGTTCAGGAATCAATATTGTTCAATAATACACATTTACACACATACACACACTATAGTCTAATCGAGAAGTGTGCTCATTCAACGCGGAAAGCAAATCTGAGAAAGGCGTTTTGAGGATTTTTTCTGCCAATAAAAATTGCAATTGTTGTTAACAAAAAAGGAAAAAAAAACATTTCGATTTTTGATAATAACTCAAAAACCATAAGAGATAGCGGAAATTGCAAAAAAGATCCTAGAAGAGGAGGAAATTTTCAGAATTTCGATCTCCATTTTTATAATTTTAATAAAACGCTAAAAATGGGCCTCCGCGCAACATTTTTGGCTGCGCGCTCGGCGTCAAAACCAAGTACGTCACAGTAAATATATTTTTTTAGGATATCAAATACTAATTGATTTTTTTTAAATTGTGGTGTATTCAGAACACCTTAAAAAATTTAATCCCGTTGAAAATTTAACTTAAAGTTAGCTTTTCATTAAGTTAGACGTTTGTCAATTAACAAAATTGTTTCGAAGTTTCGTCCTTATTGTACATTAAAAAAACCAAAAAAATTGTCATATAAATTTTTCGCGTTCTAAAGCTCTTCTTATATACATACCTAAAAAGATAACTTTCGTGATATCGTTTTCTTAAGCAAAAAAAAAACTCCTTTCCGTCTACTTAAAGGTTTATTCAAGACTACTTTAACTAATAAAAATACCCAAACATAGAACCCGCCAAGAAGAATAAAAAAACGGATCGATATTCGATTCCCAAAACATAAACATTGCACGGCGGCAAGAAAACAGGTTACAGATTAGAAAATTTAGCTTTCATATGAACAGTAAATAAAAATTATAATAACTCAGCTTCCCCTAAAGCTAAACTTTTACAAAAAAAACTAACCAGACATTTTAATTCCCCAACATTTCCGTATATTAAAAACATTGACGTGATAAAGGCTTTTTTTAAAAATGTCAGCACATTGAACATTACTTGGAACATACATGACATTAATCTTACCTTTTTTATATAAATCTCTTACATGGTTTTATTTCACATCAATATGCTTGATCTATCAGGGAAATCGGGGTTTTTTTTGATTTTAATAGCACTTTGGTTGTCAATTTTTAGATCAAATTTTTCAAGTACCTAGTTCACTTAACACACGTGACAACCAAAATTCCCTTTTTTAGTGGGGCACCGACTCACAAACTCTGCTTCGGTCGTGGATCGCGACGTGTTGTTTCCTGGTCTTCCAGATGACTGCTGCACTTCTTGCAGAGGATTTCCCGAAGTTGATTTTTTTTTGATTGAACATCGCCTGCATAATCTGCGTCGCTATAGACCTCGAATTCTCCACTCGTTTGATACAACAGACCAAATGTTTTTGTACCTTGTAGATAACGAAAGATTCGCTTTAAACATCCAGTGTGCTTGTGTGGGATTGTCTAAATTTCTTGCTATATATTTACGGCAAAAGATATATCAGGGCGTGTTATAATTTGCAGAAATAAAAACTTCCCACAGCTTCTCTATAAGCACATGTTTAACACAATTACGTGTGTATCTTTTCACCAACCAACATCAATTGGTGTTGAAACAAGGTTTACTTTCTTGCATATTAAATCGATTTAATATTTTATCAACATAACTACTCTGGTTTAAGAAAATAGATCCATCACTTTGAAAATAAATTTCCATTCCCAAAAAAGACTTTATATTATTTGTTGTCACTGCTTTAAACTTTTGGGTTAGTTGCATCGAAACTTTCAAAACATCAACTTCACAAGTCGTAAAAAATAATCCATCATCAACATAGATCACAACAAAGATTTTATGTGACCCTTTACACAGACAAAAAACACGGATCCATTTTTCTCTCTTTTTAAACCCCAAAAGTTGATAAAAATTCTGTAAAACATTGATTCCAGCAGGGGGAGCCTGTTTAAGTCCATACAGGCTTTTTACAAGTTTGCACACGGAAGTATCATCCTCAAATCCTTCTGGCTGCTTCATATATATATCTACACCCTTTTTTAAATGACCATAAAGAAATGCAGTCTTTATGTCAAACTGGCGAATATGAAGGTGGTCACGTGCTGCAACACTTAACAATGCACGAATCGTTTCATAGCGTGCTACTGGACTAAAGGTCTCTGAGTAATCAACACCTTCTTTTTGCAGAAAACCTCGTATAACTAGCCGCGCTTTGTAACGGTAGCTGGAGCCATCTTCATTTGGTTTTAATTTGTAAACCCATTTGTTGCTTATGATTTTTGTATTTTCTGGACGTTCTACTAATAACCATGTTTTGTTCTCATTCAGAGAGTTTATTTCTTCTTGCATAGCTGCTTGCCATTCTACAGCCCTTTCTGACCCTATCGCTTCTTGAAAACTCGTAGGCTCGTCCTTGTTTTCCAAGAACGTCAAGTGTCCATATCGTTGTGGTTTCTTCAATTCACTTGGTTCTCGCAACTTCATTCGGTGAGGCAACTGTTCAAGATGTTCAACGGATTCTTCATACATGGAGGGATCAAAATCCGAATCAGAATCATCAAAGTCAGTCTCGGACATCTCAGGTTCTGATTGAGAATTGGCGTTAATGTTAGGTTGCGTTTCTAGAGGCAAACTTTCAATTTCACAAGTGACCTCATTTTTCCTATCACCAAACAAGATTTCATCTTTGAATATGACGTCACGGCTAACCATTACATCATGTTTTTCTGGCACATAGACCCTGTATCCACTGATACCTTCATGATATCCAACAAAATATCCTTTTAACGCCTTTTTGTCCCATTTTGCTCGGTGTTGTTTAGGAACATGTACAAAACATTCCGTTCCAAAAACTCTGAATTTTTCAACAACTCGACGATCTAGTTCTGTCCCGAACCATAACTCGTATGGTGTTTTGCCTGAGATTTTGGTCGACCCAGTACGATTTAAGACAAACATTGCAGTATTAACCGCCTCAGCCCATAATGCTTTGGGCAAATGTGGTTTTCCATACAGCATAGATCTGGCAGCTTCCACAATAGTCCTATTTTCGCGTTCAGCGACACCATTATGCTCTGGAGTATATGGAGGACTAATCGTGTGCTTAATTCCTTCCTTTTCTAAGAAAGTTTTCATGTTGATATTTTCATATTCTTTGCCACCATCTGTATTTAACTCCTTAACTGATACACCAAAACGATTTTTCACTTCATTGCAAAACAGTTCAAATTTGTCTTTTACCTCAGATTTTTCTCGCAAAAAGTATATGCATCTAAAACCACTAAAATCGTCCTTAAACACCACGTAATACCGCTTTTTACCGAACGATTCAGTTTCCATTGGACCGCACACGTCCGAGTGAATTAGTTCTCTTGGTTTATCTGCCCGATTAACTCGGTTTCCGAAACTTTCACGATGCATTTTGCCATAGGCACAACCATCACAGAATTCACTGCCAATTTCAAAACTGAAATTTTTGTCCTTCAAAAAGTCCTTCACATGACGCTTATTTTGATGTGCTAATCTTTCATGCCAGAGTTGCAGCATATTTTCCTTCTTTGCTACAACACATGCTGATTTTATCGGTCGAATAACACGCAAATTCATTTGGTACAAATTAACACATTCAGTACCAGTTGCTACTGTCTTACCATCCTTTTCAAACACACAGTCGGATCCATTATTCAAAATGGAAAAATTAATTCCCTTTTTAGCAGATCTTTGCACAGAAAATAAGTTGCACATTATATCTGGTGTGTACAACACATCGTACATGACACCAGGTAGCCATTTACCTTCTACAAGGGTTTCTATAGCAACCGTTCCTTTTCCCACAGCATCAATGGTTTTTCCGTTTCCAACTTTAATCACTGTTGGTTCATCAAAAACCGTAAAATCTTGAAATACATCACCGTCATTGGTCATATGATCCGATGCCCCAGAATCTATGATCCACTTTCCCTGAAACTCAGGCGGAGTCGACTGATAACCCACAAACGCTGTTGGTCTACCTTGCGACCCATCTTCACTCTTCTTCGGGCAGTGTTTTGCGATATGTCTCTTCGAACCACACTTAAAACAACCTGGACAATCCTTTCGTAGATGATCTCGTTTTCCACATGTATAACAACCAGCCACTTTCTTCGAAACATTCTGTTTAAATCTTTCACCAACTTTGCACTTCGAAAATAATGCCGTTGTCTTGTCTAGGTCGTCAGATTTTTGAAGTCTTTGCTCCTCCGTTAATAACCGTGTTGTTAGGTTTTCCAAAGTACGGAGAGTTGGATCAGTTGAATCCCAAGCACTGTGAAAATGTTGGTACTCCTTTGGAAGTATAGACAAGATTCTAGTAAGTAGCATGGAATCCGGTATAGTACCTCCTAGCTTTTTCATACGATTACTCATCTGTTCCAATTTTGCAATATGTTCCGCAACAGACACAGTTGTGTCCCACTTAAAATCAAAAAACTGCTTTTGCACCAAAGACAAAGTTTCTTCCGACTTCAAATCATACACAGCATGTAGTTTCTGCCACATTTCAGCTGCACTTTCACAACTCATTAAAAACTGTAGTGGTTTGCCTTCTACGGTAGTCACAATTAACTTTTTAGCAACTCTGTCCAATTTAAGCCACCTGTTCAATTCTTCGTACCTTCACACACATCTAAGGCATTGTTACAGTCCAATAGAGTCCGAATAACAAACTGCCATTGCGGCCAGTTACTTGAATCCCGGAGCTTTTCTACCTGGACCTTATCGCCGTCCATAATGACTGTACGTTATTTTGTTTTAAAACCTAAAACAAATTATACACCGCGCGATCCGCGAACTCACGAAAAGAAAAACAACCAACAACTTAAATCCCCGAAACTACGTAAACTGGGCCCATCACCTATTCGTGATATCGTTTTTCTTAACGCAAAAATAAAACTCCGTACCGTCTACTTAAAAGGTTTATTCAAGACTACTTTAACTAATAAAAATACCCAAACATAGAACCCGCCAAGAATGCAATAAAAAAACGGATCGATATTCGATTCCCAAAACATAAACATTGCACGGCGGCAAGAAAACAGGTTACAGATTAGAAAAGAATTTAGCTTTCATATGAACAGTAAATAAAAATTATAATAACTCAACAATAACGCCATAAAAGTTTTTAAAAAATTAATGCTTTGTTTATAATTATTATTTAACTTTGACAATATTACTAATTTCTTATTTAGTCAAAGTTATAAAATTCTTATAAACTAAGGATTAAAATTTTTTAAACTTTTGTGGTGTTGTCTTATTAAATATGTACATAAAGAGGACCTCACGAAGCGAAAAATTTATACGACAATTATTTAAGCATTTTTTTTATACACAATAAGGACGAAAGTTTGAAACAATTTGGTTAATTGACAATTGTCTAACTTGTTGAAAAACTAACTTTAAGTTAAATTTTCAACGGGAATAAATTCTTTGAAGTGTTCTGAATAAACAATAAATCTTTAAAGTTTTTTAAATAATATTTAATACCATAAAAAAATATTTAGTTAAAGGTTTTCGGTTTTGTCGCCGAGCGCGCAACCAAAAATGTCTCGCGAACCATTTTTAGCGTTAAATTAAAATTATAAATAATGGAGATAGAGCTCCGGGACAGAAATATTCTCTCTTCAAGGATCTTTTTTGCAATATTCGCTTATGATTCTTGAGTTACCATCTAAAATCGAAATGGATTTTTTTTTTGGTTTTTTGTTTAACAGTTGCAATTTTTATTGGCAGAAAAAATTGTTGAACTCTTCCAGGTATTTTTCGTAGAAAACACACTTTTCGCCTAGACTTATACACTATGTGTGGACGAATAAAATTTTTACCTAATCGTTCACACTTGCGTTGACGATTAGTTAAAAATATTATTACATCAATGTGCAGACGAACATTAGTACAGTGGATGGGGAGAAAAAACGTGTTCGACCTCCGGATTTTTTTGTACAGTTTCAATTTTTATGAAAATTTGGAAATAAGTTGCTTTTACCTTTAAGATCAAAGTTTATATGTGCTTAAGGTATGCTTTATATTTATGCTAAAAAATTTAAAAATCATAGAAATAGACCTTTTGTAAATTAAAATCATAGCTAAATATGTAGAATAAATCCATTTTTATGTTATGAGTTATATCTAACATTATATTTGTAACGTTTCAACCCTTAAAAATCACCCTTAATAACAAACATTACAAAAAAATTGTTTTTATTCGTTTGAAAACTATTTAATAACGCTTTTATTGTAGAAAAAATATATTTTAACAGTTTACGGTAAAATAAATATTAAACTACCATAACTTAACCTTTAAATAACCACCCCTTATGAGATTTACAAAAAAAAATTTTTTGACAAATTAAAACGATTTGATGATACATAATTATAGTCCCGGAAATGAAGCTAAAAAATGGAAAAACTACGCAATTTTTTTGTCCTGCATCAATTTGCATAAAAATTTGGAATTCGGCTCTTCTAACCCTCTACTTCAAATTTTATTTTATGGTGATGTGCGCTGTTTGTTTTTTAAGGGTGAAAACTACCCCTAATTGTCAAAACTTATTGAATAACATTTTAAACCTTAAGATGGGTAAAAGTTGGTTTGGATTAGTTGATTAATGATTGTTTTATGCTTTGAAATACAATTTTAAAATATTTCAACCCTTAAAAATCAACCCTTGTTAGAGCTTAAAGTAAAAAAAATACCCTAAAAAATGATTAATTTACCATATTGATTAAATTTTAGAATGTTGTTGCTTAAAATATGTACTAATTTCTTTTCGCAATTTTTCGACCCTTATAAATCAACCCCTATTATAGCTTGATTAAAAAAAATTATTTATTCCCAAAAAATTAATAGCTTAACATATTTAATAATTAAAAATATTACAGCCTGAAATATTACCAATTTAATTCTTTTGCAAATTTTTAATCCTTAAAAACCACCCCTTACGACATTGCAATTCTTATATAATAGATATAAATAGGACACATACAAAAATTATACCGGTAAAAGTATAAAGTATACCGGTTTTATAGAATATTATGGTCCGAAGTGGGCTATTCGAATTAAAAAAAAAAGTTGATTGGTTATTTAAACATAGCTCCTTTAGTTTTAAAGATAAAAGGTTTTTTTAAAAATAATTTTGTAGGGTTTTTTAAAAGCTACAAATCTATATAAATGAAATCCTTTTTAATCTTTAAGCTTTAAAATGGGACGAGTTTAAAGGGCTAGAATAAGGTGGTGCTCGTTCGTAAATAGAGGCTTTAAATGTACATATCTGGCCAAATATTTATTTTAAAGGAAAATCTATGAAATAAAAAGTCTTTGTTATCAAAAAAGCTATAATTCGGTACTTCAGCATTTTTTCGTATCTCCAGTATTGTTGGAGTTATTTTGAAGAAAGTGGCTATTTTTACGAAACTGCAGAAAATCGTTTTTTACTTTAAGCTCCAATTTTTTTTAAATTAAGCATTGTAATTTGGTTAAACTTTTAGGATGTACAAATCTATCTTTTAAAAACAAAAAAAAGGTCTTTTAAAAAGACTTTACATGTTTTTCTTAAAAAATGCAAACTTTTCCCGCTATTTGACTTTGAATCTTTCAAATTTAGCATTTGACGAACAAAAGCTAACCATTACCAAGGCGTAGCTCGGTCTGTATTGGTTGTAGAGAAATCCATTTTTTCTGTTATTTTTATAAGCTACAATTTTGTTTTTGACAGTTTTTTTAATAAAATGCATATTTTAAAGTTATTCGTGAAAAACCCATTAAAAACGTCGAACGTCGATTTTTTCGTCGAAAAACTTTTACTTTCAATCGCGAATTACTCGAAAAATATTAGTTTTAGGAAATAGTTATTTACCTAACAAGTGCGGAAAGTGATACTTTTTCGCACGCGACGGCAGTTACACGAACGACGCGAAGCGCAGTTCGGGTAAGCCGTCAAGGGTGGAAAAGACACTTTCCGTACGTGTTAGGTACAACATGTTTTCTACGAGTGTGTGGAAAATGTCAAACTAAACTACCATTAGATAATATTTATTTTTACCATTACTACTTATTATTATTAACAACATTAATCGTAAAAGAACAGTTGGTAGCATTTTGCAAATGAATCGCACAGGCAAGTTGTTGTGGGTACGTTGCGGAGTTGGAGATTGCCGTTGAGGTTGCAATTGAACCGGTGGTCGTTACAGGTAACAGAGACACATTGTTGCTTGCTAGAAGACGGTACAATGGGCCTTGAGTGCGTTTTGCTGTGTTCAAAGGTAGATGAATTTTGGGATAATATTTTGTTTGATAAGTCCTTCTTGAAACTTGTAGAGCTTTCTAGTAGCCTTCTGCAACAGATGATCCAACCTCCAGGTCTTTTAATATTCGTTATGCCTTCACCAGAATTAGCTAACATTGTAGCTGAGGAACGGCGAAAGCTATGTCCCGTGTAAAGTTCTGGGTTTGGAAGACGTAAATAGGCAGCTATTTCAGAGGGCATCTTGCCAAAAGTATTTATTCCTATGCACTGGACAGTACAAGCCAATTTTTTGTAATTAACAAAAAATCTTTTGTGTGGTGTTTCGGGCTTTCGTCAACTGAAATACTTTCTATAAAAAGCTAGATATTTTCCATTTCCAATTTCTTCGGAAATGACAAAACTTCGGCTAGAATGGTTTTTGGAGTCTGGAATATTTACAATTAAAAGATTTCCCCCTTTTCGTCAATATCATCACTAATTTTCATCAATTCTTCTCGACGACACGCACCAGCTAGTCCGAAAATTTAGTTTCCTTTATCGCTAGATAGACATCATTTGGAACATCATTAATAAATTTTGCTATTTCATATTTCGACAAAATTTTGGCCTTCTTGGGTCTAAATCCACATTTTGGGTTTGTCAAAAATGATGTAACTTTGAAATATTTGCTTAAACCGTTTCTTTTTGATCTTAATGACACTTTTTAACATGACCTGACTTGGGCCATAAAAAGGGATTGGGTTTACATGTTTTAGCAAGTTCCGCGAAATATGCCATAAAAACTTTTTCTTTCATACTTTTGATTTTTTTCTCGCCCATCAGCTTGTAAATGCTGTATATTCTTTCTCGTACCTGTGCCTCGACTTGGACGGCAACAAATCAAATTTGCTATTTCGGCTGCTTTGAGAATGGATTCAGGTAATTCCTGTCAGAAGACCCATGGGAAACGTTTTTATTCAAAAACGACGATATGATCAGAATGTACTAAAGACACTTAATTATCGATGACTTTTAATGACTTTGATCTTTTATAATATGGACAAGGCACCGGTCGAAACTAAAAAACTGACAAGCAAGTTTAATATTACCAGGATGTTTGAAACAATCTTTTTAAAACAATATTAATTTTTAGTGAATATTTCGTTGATTTTACACCTAATTTGTACAAATAAAAGAATACTATGCCAATAATAGAATTATACTAAGTCAAACTTCAGAATTAAAAACATTTTGAGTACCTGTTTAAGTGGGAAATTTGCAACCGCACTAGTGCGGAAAAGTGACACTTTCCAAACTAAATTGCGTGCGGAAAAGTGCTGCTTTCCACACGCTAGTAAAAAAAAATGACATTTTTTATTTAAAATTATTTTCTTTGTCGATTTCTGTGGTTAAAATGTAATACAAAATTTCTACCCCCAAGATGGGGTGGCAACCACCCCCAGGATAAAAGCACACCTTGGCATGATATAAACTTTAATCCTTGGGCTATTCCCTACCTTCTGTAAAATTTCAGGTAAATCCACGCAGGACAAAAAAAATCCTAGCCAAAATGCCTCATTTCCTGTACTACATCCACTGCTATTATTAAATAGAACGAATATCATAGCTTGTATTTTAATTTCTCTTGGCGTTATGATTAACTCTAAGTTTTAAATATTTTTCCCAGTTTATCCTTTTTATATAAAAAATTAGAGTTTATCCAACATTGTTGTTATCAACGGCAAGAGGAAGCTTAATAAAAGATTATCTCGTCAACCTATCCATGCGGATGGGTATTCGTTACCGTCCTCCCTACAAACCGGCCGGAAAGATACGCTAAAGCCTAAAAGCGATACAAGGATAGACAAATCACCCACGTTATATATAACATATAATAATATAATTTTTATATATATATATATTCTTATTGACGGTATAAAATAATGTTCTCAGTCAATACTTGGACCAAGAACTCGTAAATTTTTACAAGGTTCTCTTTTCTTTGTTTAGGCTTTTTTTATAGTAGAAAAGCTGGTGAACAATTTTGAGTAGGTTGCTGAGGTACTATGAAAGTCGAGGGTGGCTGCCAACGCTTAAATTTTTTAAAAAATGAAAATTTCCTTATTAAAAATATGTTTTGAGACATTTTAAAACTTTCGTATATTGTGTTGAATTTAAATTAAAAAAAAAAAGAGA
This sequence comes from Listronotus oregonensis, assembly GCA_019359885.1. Classification (NCBI taxonomy): domain Eukaryota; kingdom Metazoa; phylum Arthropoda; class Insecta; order Coleoptera; family Curculionidae; genus Listronotus; species Listronotus oregonensis. Next base: position 17,521 of record JAHBCN010004391.1, read on the forward strand.
TAATTTTAGTCTAAAAATGTGAACGACTTTAAAAAAAAGTTTTTAACCACACTTGCATAAAAAAATGGTTTTTCTTCCTGTTTTCAGGAAAGAAAATGCCTCATTTCCACTTGGGTAAAAATAATTTCATTACATGATTCAATGCACCAACAGCTCCGATGAGTTAAAAATTGCTCCCAATTGGGAAGCTTCCACACTTGACGCAAAATATTAAAGACTTTTCCCCAAAAACCCTACGAAAATACTCGAAAACACCAAAATGAGAAAGGGAAAAACGGACCAATCAATTTCAAAATCAAATGGGAATAAATGTCTTTTTTTATTTCCTACAATTTTGCATAAAAGGTTTAAAAACCAGGTTGGTCGTTTTTTTTCGATGACTTTTTTTAAATTTTTTGATTTTTTTTTGTTTTCTACGATGTGGCAAAAGAATTATGCGCACCATGGAAGAAAATATGTTATATCAATCCTGGGTTTGTCTTGGTTGTTCGGTTTTTTTGCTAGTTCTGACAATCCACCCCGGGGTTAAAAAATATTTTCTTCTTAGGTTCCAATTCCTTTTTTTTAACAAATTAAAAATTTTAAGGCACTTTGAGATTTTGGGTGAAAATTGGTCTTAAAGACAAACAATCCCAAAAAGCCAGATCAATTTGGTGGAATTTTTCACTTGGTAGAGGATCGAGAAAGTTTCATATAAGTGCTTGTAAACAGCACTACGCATAGCCTGAGGTACGAGAGAGAAAGGGTATATCGTATATTACGACGCGATTGGCTCTTGCGGACCATCCTCAGCCCCCGCAAAATTCTCGAAGTAAATAAATGATTATCATATAATGTTTTATATATTTACCTGTACGTTAAAAAGTCTATTATTTTTATTTCCAGTCCGAAATTACTGGGAACCCCATGGTCCTTAGGGCCGTGGGCTCCGGGCAAATTTCGTTCAGTGACCTCAACGAGGGAAAGCCATATACCTCTCTTGCACCTCAAGCTATGCATAACGCCATTCACACGCACTTATATGATGCTTTCTCGAACATCTGGCAAGTAAAACATTCCACCAAATTGATCTGGCTTTTTGAGATTATTTGTCTTTAAAAGTACCTATATTACTCTCCCAAATTCCTCTTTAAAAAAAATGTCTGGATTTGTTTAAAAAACATTTTGCAAGAGTCTGGGTAACATTTAGACCTGACTAACAGTCTTTTTTATTTTTAAATTCCTTAAATACCTAACTGAAAGATATAAAAAATTGCCCTGAAAACATTTTTTATAAAGAAATTTTCCTTTTATAAAAAAATCAAGCCTTTAAAAAGGATCCTTTAAAGCTTGCGGTGCGTTAGTAGTTCCAAGGTTTCCCCAAACCTTTTTTTGTGTTCAAAACCGGGCACCTGCCCGGATCCGGCAAGCTGTTAAAACAAGCCAACCCCTTGCGGTTTTACCTTTTCGACTTGCCAAGCGTGTAAAAAAAACGTAACCCTGAAATTTTTTGTTGGATTTAAAAAAAAAATTTAAAAATTTCAAAATAGGGGGAAAAAAAAAAATAGCGTAAAGTATTCGTGGTTAACTGGTCTTTAAAACCCTTGCTCTATTTCGAGAACTCCGGCTACGCCGTCATGCTCAAATCCTTTAATATACTTATTTTTAATAAATATGCTATAGGTCAACACCTTTTAATCCAGTGCTTTGTTCCTTAGCCTGAAGAGGAAGCGTACGTGACACTTCTGTCAACTTGTCCATGCGAAAGGGATGTTCACTACGTCATTACGACGGACGGTAGCATAACCGATTGGGCGCAAAGGCGATACGAAGAGACAGTGCCTCTGGCAAGGCCAACAACCCATTCGACAGATACCGCGGCGACGTGCAAGCTCAATTTTAGGTATGTAAAAATAAATAATTGTTTATTATTTATGTTATCATTAAAAAGGTTGAAAATCATTATAACCGAAAAGTTGTGGATCAATTTAAAATATAAAGACAAAAAAGTGTTTTAGTGTTATTGAAATAAATAAATAAAAAAATTATATATATATATATATATATATATATATATATATATATATATATATATATATATATATATATATATATATATATATATATATATATATATATATATATATATATACACCTCCCGTCTTATATATTTTTCTTATTATTCACCGTAAAATTTTTCATATCCGTACCCGCCTAATTAATTAATATAATTAAAATTTCAGAAAATAAGGGCCGCAAAAAGGGGGCGGTGCATTTTTTTAAATGGAACACCGTGTATTTTTATATTTTAATTTAGGTTTAAATAATAAACCTCCTCTGTCCCGGCGGGGGGGGACGGGTTCGCAATTTCAGAGAAAAAAATAAAATATAAAAAAATATTAATTATTAATTAAATGAATAAAAATACCCATAGGGCTTGGATTAATAGAATTAAACAAGGAACTTACATATAGGGTTATATCAGTCGCTTATGTCATGTTTGGTTAATTTGAACTGTACAGGGTGTCCAAATTCTAGTGTCAACTATTCAAAATTTGAAAAAGCATTTTATTTTTCTTATTTTAAATACGCTATTAATTTTTTAGGTCATTAGATGTAGAATTAAGTTAAACATTTTCTACTATAATTTATCGAATTTTAGTAACACTATTATTATTCGTTGAAAACTCATTTTTGCATGTATTTTAATAGTAATACCATTGAATAAAAATGATAGGTGGTGAAAAACAATTTATTGACATTAGAGTTTCCTAATAACGTTAATTATTACCTAGAAATTGGTTGAAGTTACATAAATGTTAGCCGAAAGTATTAAAATTAAAAATTAGGTTTATTTAACATTTATGTTTTTTTAAATTAATTTTATTTCAATTAATAAATAATAATTATTTACTCGAATTTTTATAATATGTCAAACTAAGATTTTGTACCTTAAATAAACTCCAATGTCAATCAATTGTTTTTCATGTTTTCACCTATCATTTTTATTCAATGTTATTGCTATTAAAATAGATGCGAAAATGAGTTTTCAACGAATAACTTTTAATGTGTCAGGAATTTCGATAGGGTTATAATTAGAAAATGTTTGTTTTTAAATTCTACATCTAACGACCTAAAAATATACAGTCGTATTTAAAATAAGAAAAACAAAGTGCTTTCAAATTTGAAGAGTTTGACACTAAATTTTGGACACCCTGTACAGTTCGAAATAACCAAACATTACATAAGCGACTGATATAACCCTACTTAATAAGTTCCTTGTTTAATTTTTATTAATCAAGTCCTATGGGTATTTTTATTCATTTTTTAAATACAATGGTGCAAAACAGTTTTTTTATATTTTATTTTTCTCTGAAATTATTGAACCGATGTTGACAAAATTTTAGAGGAAGATAGTTGACTATAAGAGGTACCCTAAATATATAAAAATACACAGTGTTCCATTTTAAAAAATGCACCATCGTGACGTCACACTTTTTTGCGACACCCTGTATAACCAAAATTTTTTCTGAAACGCACCGTAGGTTAGTAACGTCTGCAAAATATGAAAATTTTACAGTGAATAATAAATGAGCTACATAAGACGGGAGGTGGAGTTGCAGGACCTCTGTATATATATATATATATATATATATATATATATATATATATATATATATATATATATATATATATATATATATATATATATATATATATATATATATATATATATATATATATATATATATATATATATATATATATATATATATATATATATATATATATATATATATATATATATATATATATATATATATATATATATATATATATATATATATATATATATATATAGCGCGTCCTGTAGGTTACCTCCCGTCTTATCCTCCCCACCGGGGGGGGGAATTTTCATATCTTGCAGACGCCACCTACCGGTCGGCCGTGCATTTCAGAAAAATAATTTTGTTATATGCCGCAAAGGGGGGACGTCATGGTGGCATTTTACCGGAACACTACGGTATTTTATATTTAGGTACCCCCCCGGGTCAATATTTTAATAACATCGGTTCGGGTATTTCGTGAAAAATATAATGTTTTATAATTTAATAGAAAAAATAATTAAACAAGAAAAATGGGTATTATTATCAGTCGTCGTATACGTCGCGCCCGTGGTTTTCGGCGCGGGTGTCCAATAAATTTGAAAGCACTTTATTTTTCTTATTTTAAATACGAGCTCTATTTTTATCATGTAGAATTAAAAACAAACATCTTTTCTAATTATAACCCTATCACCCTTTAACACATACTGTTGAAAACTCATTTTTATGTATTTTAATAGTAATACCATTGAATAAAAATGATAGGTGGCTATGAAAAAACAATTTATTGACATTAGAGTTTCCTAATAACGTTAATTATTACCTAGAAATTGGTTGAAGTTACATAAATGTTAGCCGAAAGTATTAAAAATTAAAAATTATTTTTATTTAACATTTAAAAGTTTTTTTAAATTAATTTTATTTCAATTAATAAACAATAATTATTTACTCGAATTTTTATAATATGTCAAACTAAGATTTTGTACCTTAAATAAACTCCAATGTCAATCAATTGTTTTTCATAGCCACCTATCATTTTTATTCAATGTTATTGCTATTAAAATAGATGCGAAAATGAGTTTTCAACGAATAACTTTTAATGTGTCAGGAATTTCGATAGGGTTATAATTAGAAAAATGTTTGTTTTTTAATTCTACATCTTACGACCTAAAAATATACAGGGGTTCGTATTTAAAATAAGAAAAATAAAGTGTTTTTAAAAAGAAAGGGGTTTTTTAACTAAATTTTGGACACCCTGTACAGTTAATTAAAACATGACATAAGCATTTTTTTATAACCCTACTTAATGTTCCTGGTTTAATTCTATTAATAAAGGGTTTAAAATTTTTATTCATTTTTAAATACAATGGTGCAAAAAAAAATTTTTTTTATATTTTTATTTTTTTCTCTGAGGACTAAACCGATGTTGAAAAAATTTTTAGAAGATAGTTGACTAAAAGGGGTACCTAAATATACAAAAAAATATACAGTGTTCCATTTAAAAAATGCACCATCGTGACGTCACACTTTTGCGACACCCTGTAAAACCCAAAAATTTAAAATTTTCTGAAATTTTACTAGCGAGGCTTTTGACAGGGTTTCCCCCATAAAACACTTCTCGAAGTTCTCGAATGTAATGGAGTTAGGGGAACTGTGTGGAAGATTTGAGCTACTTGACTGGACGTCAGCAGCAGGAAAAAGTACGCGATACAATCAGTGATCCAAAAACTAAATATAGGCGTTCCGCAAGGGACAGTTCTCGGACCCATTTTGTTTAATCTCTATATAAATTCAATTAAGGACATTGGGGTTGAGGGTAAAATTGTGTCATATGCGGATGACACGGCCATAGTTTTTAGTGGATCCTCTTGGGAAAAAACTAGAATAAATGCAATAAACGGACTTAAAAAAAAATTAAAAAATGGCTTAATAACACAAATTATCCCTTAATTTAAAAAACGAATTATTTAAATTTTTACAAAAATTTAAATTTTAAAATCGCCCTTCTTTTAACCAAATAGAAATAGGTGCAAATGAAATAATTAAAGAGGTGATGTATATAATATATAAAACATAAATAATATATATATATATATATATATATATATATATATATATATATATATATATATATATATATATTATATATATATATATATATATATATATATATATATATATATATATATATATATATATATATATATATATATATATATATATATATATATATATATTATATTTTTTATATAAAATATTTTATTAAATAAAAATTTAAAATTTTAATATATAAATATAATAAAATAATTATATAAATAAGGAAAAAAAATTCTTGCTTTCAAAAAAAAAAAATAAGGGAAGTGGAAATTCTTCAAACCCAATTTCTTGAAAATCTGGATTTGCCCAGAAATTTTACTAGAATTTAGAAATAAATTTAACCTTGGGAAGAAATGAACAAACTTGAAAGCCTAATACAAAATGGATATAAAAAACAAACGATCAAAACGCACTCAAAAGAAAAGAGAAACCCAGGCAAACGAAGGAGAGAAATAAAGCCCTTATACCTATGTAAAAGGAATAACAGACAAAATTGGCGTACTCAAACGACACAACATCACCCCCATCTACACGCCCAGAAAAATCAGAGACATTCTCCAACACCAAAGGACAAAATCCCCTTAGAAAATCAAGGTGTATCGAAATACCCTGCAAACAATGCAACCTTTCTTATATCGGACAGACCAACAGAAAAATTAGCGCAAGGAGAGATGAACACATGAACGCAGTAAAGAACAGAACAACAACTTTTTTTTAGTACGCCACATTCTAAACACCGGACACAAAATCGATTTTCCCAACACTAGGCCAAGAGAATTGTAGGGAGTCCGTTAAATTGAAAAGAGACCTGAAAACCTGAACAACCGTGACGACAGCCAACGTTTGCCAAATACCTTAAAAAAACCTTGATAAACAATAGAATTAGACCTACCAGAGAAAATAAAAACATACAAATACCCTCACCCGTCGACGACAACAGGCCCAAAACACGCAGCCGAGCGAGACAGCAGGTAAAAACCAATCAACCGTGACCCGTCCAGGACAAGATATAAGCGACTACACCCAGGATGAATTAACAGTAAGCTTCAAGCTTTGATAAGGCAAATGTGATTTTGCCGAAACGTCAGCAAACAATCTGTCCTTTTCAGGACAACAACAGAGTCCCAAAAGAAAAACCCTTAAATATATATATAAATATATATATATATATATATATATATATATATATATATATATATATATATATATATATATATATATATATATAATAGAAAATAAAAAAAGAATAAAATAAACTAGAGGCAGGGGTGGTCTTAGTATTCCTTCTCACAACTCAACTTTTTGAGATCTAACTTGAGTGAAATGGACATCAAGGATAAATTTCGAAAGGCTGTGATGCAGTTTTTGCAGAGTAAATGTTTTACTCTTTTAACTTTGTTATTAATTAAATTGTTTTTTTTGTACATGTAAGAGTTTTTTCATCTTGATTGTTATTGTGCACGCAGATTTAATTGGTTTTAATTAATTGTATTTATACTTTTTATGATTTTAGTATGTTTGACGTTTCTTTGTCATTGTAAATGATTTTGTTGGAAATAATTCTGAAAATAAGAAAAGCTACATTATCTAGTAAGTCTCGTCATGTAACCCGGGTAGAGGCAAACAATAGCGGTTACAAATATGGGATAAATTCTGGTTAATTTAATTTTTGAGAGCCTGTACACCATTTTTAAAAAACATCTGATTTCTGTCATCCAACAACTGCAATTTACACTGCTCCCGCGGTCAGCTGATAAATTTGACATGAACCTTATGGGCTGAGTTTGCTTTGAAGCTTGGTAGAGCAGGTAGGGCGCTATTGAGTAAGTGACTTCATGAACAGGACACTAGGGATAATTCGAATGGAATAGAAAAAAGAGAACTCACTAAGAGTGTAATACTTAACTTTTATTTACATGTGTGTTTATTTGTGATTTTTAAGCAATAGACTAAATTAACACCTAAAAACACTAATCAACACAAAAGCGCATAAAACCACAACTTGCGTTTATTCGACGATCACAATCTTAGGTCATCGAGAAAATCGGGCGCTCTTGAGGTATCCGCCCGATGATAACTTGAACGCAATCGAGCTCGCCTTAAACCAAATAAAACGCAGTGGTTGTGTTCGCAACGCCCCGAGCGCCTAAACGAACTTCCCTATGATTAATGCGGTAATATCCAAAGTCCTTGACCACGCTAAACGACGGGGAAGTTTGTTTAGGCGCTCGAGGCGTTTAGAACGGAATCATTGTGCCCGATTTTCTCGGTGTTCAAAGACTGAGATGCTGATAAAAGGATGTTTTGACTATGGACATAATACATATAAACTGCTAATGCTGTTAAGATATCCACCCTTTATAGATGTGGTAGGAAAAGAGGCTCTATTTGGCAACATTATATAGAAAAATCAAACAAACTTAAAGAAACAACTGGTACTAGAGCCATATGCAAAAAATGTGGAGTAGAAATGCAAGGTCTTGTCGACAGAATAAAAGGTCAGTTAGGAATTCCAAAGAACCCTAAGCGAACAGAAACAAAATTAAAAGTACTATAAAGAAAAAAATATCAAAAATTTAACTGAAAAGATTAGCCCAAGATTACCTTAAAATTCTTAAACATATTTCTATTGCAATAGATAGACTACAAAAAAACGATGTCAGTAGTTCCAGTGTTGTAGAACAAAATATTTTTTATCTTGGGACAGTCCGAAGGCTGATGCCTAAGTACTAACGTACCGTGGGTGTCTTCAGTGTGGTGTTTGTTCACACGGGACTTAAATTTTTAAAAATTTTAAATTTTTTAAAATATTAAAAACCCATTTTCATGAAAAGGATTTTTACTTAAAACAGATGTCAAAATTTAAAAAGCAGTATGAACACCATTGCTTGCATTTCTTCTTGATCCAACAAATTGCAGCAAAAATAAACATTGATCGTAAAATATTTTGCCAGATCAGAACCATTCACTGCTGTTATGTTTACAATAATATTTTCAAAAATGTAAAACATGGTGAAAATCCCAACAAAACATACCCAATATTCGAAAAGACTTTCCCATAATTAAACAGTTGTTTTGTGCTGGTGCTTCTTCTTCATCACCTGAAAGAATATTTTCAACACTTTTATTGTCCACTCCAATTTCAGAAATCAACTAGGAGCCAAAAAAGCTAGTAAATTAGTTTTTCTGTACTTATACTAACATTATTTAAATTTAATAATTACAATGGTTTTTTTAAGCTGTTTTTTACTTTTTTAAAGAAAATGTTATTTTTTAAATAGGCTATTTGACTGATTTTAAAAAATCGTTTTAAATCATTCTATGTTCTATGTGTATCTAACAAACACAATACATTTTATATTTTTGGGAAATCTGCTGTATTTTCAATAAAACTCAATGTTAAATTTTAAATTATAAAATTTGCGCTAAAAACGCTGTCTGTAATGGCGTCGACATATGTTTTGCGTGACGTCATCTGCCAGTAAACAAGTTAATAACGAGTGCAACTACAGTGAATTTTGTTAATAATTTCTCAATTTATTGGCTAAAATGGTATACAAATGGTGTGTAGTGCCACAATGTACCAATACTTCTCTGAAAACACCACAAAAACTGTTTATATCTGTCCCAACAAATCCTAAAAGGCGAAAAAAGTGGTTACAATTAGTTTGAAGAGATCCAAACAGCTTTGTATCGTATTCAAATGTTTTTATAAGTGAAAATCACTTTAATGTAAGTATACAAATATTCTGCTTATAAACACTTTAAGGTATAACCTAACTTTTGGATTAGAATGATTTTGTTTGTTCTAGAAGTTAAATACCTAGCAAGTTAGTACTTTCTCTTTTTATACTTAACAGTATTATTCTTGAATTGCAGATGGAAACTGATATAAAAAATTACCAGAAATACAGAATGGGCACTTTTTCAATTCGTCCCCCATAAGAGATGGTATATTTCTACACTCCATAAACATAACCTACAATAAGAGTTTAAGAAATACTGAATGATGAACATGTAAATAAATAATTTTTTAGAGGTACTTACACAACTGTTCTTACATTTTTGAGTTCTGCAGCATAGTAGTCAGCGTTATTTTTAAAGAAACGCACAATCATAAATGCATCTATCTCAGGTTGGTTTTTGTTATCAGCTTGCACAAAATGTATGTCCATTTTGAGGTACGAAACGGATAATTATGTTACTTGAAATATGTTTTTTATTTAAAATGGTCAAGAAACAGTTATTTAGATAGTTAAAGATCGATCGAAAACAACACCTGAAAACACACAACACATTTATTTACTTGCAAGTGACGTCACCAAAGTTGTAACCAATTACAGCGCGTTCAGTCGCTGAATTAATTTCTAAAATATTTGAATTTTAATATGTATATTTTGCAATAAATATGCATATTTTACTTTATATTATAGAGAAATATGCTTTTTTATACTATTATTTGATAGGATGACCACAATTTAAAGCTTATTTTCAATGGTGGCAAATAGCCTATTCTACCGTTTATAATATGTTTTTTTCTACTAAACTATTTTAATATAAATCTTTTAGTGCACTCTGGTAGTTATAAAGATATTAAGATTAAAGAAGTTTGTTGTTAATGTTACAAATTTTTGAAAATAAACTCTTACTTATAATTTAGATTTTTCTTGCCTTAAATATTACATTTTAAAAATCTTGATTTTAAATATCTAATTTAAATCCTTTTAACCCTGCCTGTTACACTGGTGTAATTTTAATACAATAATAATAATATACAGGGTATTTGAAAAATGTACTGCCACTCCCAGGGGACTCCTTATCGAAAATATTTGTAAAAATGTACGCCGCCACTGACTTTTTTGCAATTTTTATATTTTTTAGATTAAGCAACTAAAAATCCAACTTTTTCGTCTCTTGATATTTTTTCCTATCTTGCTTTGCTCTTGAGAAAAAAATATAATTCATCGCAAATCCCTGGACCCTATTAAAAAAATACTTTAAAAAATTAAGTTAATTAGGAAATGGGTTATTTAAATTTAAAAAAAAGTGAGATATAATATTAAAACTTTGTCAGTTTTGATAGAAACAGTACAAAAAAGAGCAAATGTTGGATACATATTTAATATGACTATGGCGCTTTTTACTAGCCATGAATAAAATTAGTTGTATGAGGTATAGGTAGTAAGTACAAAAAATATTACAGCAAGTATACAAAGTAATAACCGACCTTGCTCTTAGATAAATAAACATAGGCATCTAATTAAACTACATCTTCTAAGTATTCAAAATTGTGCCATAATACATTTTCAAGGTCTTCTAGAGTAGCATATTTTTGCTCTTTATTTACTTTTTTTAAATGTCTCACAAAAACGTATTCGAAAATCGGAACCGTAAGGTCAGAGCACTGAACATACAATGTTCGTTGGTCAGAGGATCTCCGGTCACCTAATAGATCTCGCATAACCCATATATTTAAATACTCATAGATTACTCTAATATTGTATGCAGGGGTTTCATCATGTTGGAACCAAAATCCTTTATAATTTGCAAGGGGGAAATTATACAGATGATCCTTAAATTCCGTTCTCAAAAAGGAAAGGTTTATTTCTATGTGCTCCGTTACCTTTCGGGGTATACATATTTTTAAAGACATTTGCGCTGTTTTAGTACAGATTCTGTCAAATTTGGAGTACCGTTTTAACATGTCTTCTTTGCTCTTATTCGAAAACTTTATTTCTTTAAAAAACTCGTACAGCCAAATCTCTTTTGGCAAGTACTGACATCGAGACTGACATTTAATTTTTACAAAAATTCAAAAGCATTCGCCGGAATAAAGGCCAACTAGGGCGATATTTATTTATTTTTTTGAAAAAAACATGACGTTGTTAGCTTTTAAAGTATGAATTGCTTTACATTGTTAGATTTAAAATAAAGAGCACTACTTACTTAGGTAAAAATCCAATGTGGTGACAATAAGAAAAAATATAGTCGATGATGGTGGCCGAGTGACGAAAGGTTGAATGTGAAATCTGAAAGCCCTATAATAAGATAGCGCAAGTGGCAATAAAAAAATAAAAACAATTTTCCAAAATTTCTGTTTTTCTCGGATGTCTCCGAAAATACTCGGAATTTTAAAAATTCCTATACGGTGTATTGTTAGTCACACAAATGTGCTACTTTGCCCCAATTTAACTATCTTTGTATCTCCGGTAGTTTATGAGAACCCTATCGCGAGGGACACATAAGAAGTGTCTTCTTCAGTGCTTATGAATAAGTTCTGAATCAGACTGTCGCAATACAGGTACATTAAATTATTTTATCTCGAACTTTAGGTAAACGGTGGTGGAGAAGTTAGTCCTCAAAATTCGAGCCATGGCCAAGGATCGCCTCTACGTTGTAATCTAGCATTAAAACTAAAAAATTCAGCACCTGCGTTACAATGCCCCATGTGCAACTATACAAGTAATTGTCCGAATGGATTGGAGGAGCATGTTAACAGGTAACGACAGCTTACAAGATGGCTTAAGTAGCATACCTAACAGCAGTATATACTGGGTGACCACGAGATTATATTCCGTCTGCCATTTTTTTTATTTCTTTATCGATATTAGCGAAACTTGATAGAGTTGTTATTATAACCTAACAGGAAAAAGCGCCATTAGAATTTAGTTGGGGTAGTTGGTTGTAAAGTCCTACTTCCCATGTAAGGTAGAGCCGAAACAGAGAGTTGGGGTAAAAATTTGAGTGATATTTATTTATTTTTTTATTTTCAAAGCTAAATAAGTAAAAGGCTTCTCTCTAATTTATGAATTATGATAAGTATATCTACGTCAGTGATGGAGTAAAGTTTGTGTTATCAATGTGACTGGGGGACTCTAGCATTCATTAATCTATGGATAAGAAAGAAACTATGTATGTGCAGGTGTCAGCTAGTTATCAGCACCCTGGCACCCAAACACCCACTTTTCGTAATGTGAAATATACCTACTTCCTTGTGAACAGTATACTTGTACTGCAAAATGTATATGTATCAAAAATAACATTTTGGCAGATTTTTACAGGTCTTAGTGCAGTTTCAGGCATATCAATATTCTAGTGAAATTTATGATGAAAATTTTCACCAAAATTTTAATAATTTTTGTTTTTTTAGATTTTGCTAATAGTACATTCATTTGTGTTTGATACATACAATAAATTTCAGTAAAATTATTGCTGGAATTCATATGGTACTGCACAAATTCTTACTTTGTAAACAGCTGTCAATGGATTAGTTAAACATAACCTGGAAAGGTGGAAAGTTAATAAATAAAACCTTATTGTTGTGTTCTTTAAATTATGTTTGGTGTTAAAAATATAGAACATGTCTAATTTTTTATTACGAAAAATTTAGAAAGAATTATTAAACATGTAATACATAAAATAATTATTATTTTGTAAATTTCGGTGCAATTATAGCCTTCGAGCATATACTTATAGATAGGGCTGCCATCCGTCCGGGTTTCCCCGGATTTGCCCTAGTTTGGAGAGCGTCCGAGCGGGGTTTTTTGAAGTGTCCGGGTAAAACCCAGTAATGAACGACGGAGTAAAACTCACTAAACATACAAATGGTTTCTATTCTGATCAAAATTAATTATAATTTTAACGGCCTAAGTTGGTCGGAAAGAAATTTTAGAAAAAATTGAAAAGAAATAAAAATAATATCAAAATAAGTAATCTCGCCTACATTAAAACTTACAGAATAAGTATCTATAGGTTATAACCTAGGAAAGTGGATGACAAGCTGTTTAAACCAATAAAAAATGTAAATCATGGTTTTATTTTTGCTGTGGACAAAAAGAAAATAATTTTACCCAAATGTCCAAGGTTTTTAAAAAATTTCTACGGTCGCCAATTTAGGTGATGGCAGCCCTACCTATAGAGGCAATCTTGCCGCTTGGCTGTGTGAATAAGCGTGTGAGAGATAAAGAAAAATTGATGTATAACCGTTCTCTCTCGCTTCAATGTTCTGATTGGTTGGCGGGCAGAGGCCTACCAATCAGCAGGCAGAGATGTAATAATTTGTAAATTTTCTCTAGTGAAGCTTGTTAAGCTTTGTACAGACCGGACGATAATCTTCGGCAACATGCCGATACTCGAAGTTGCCGACTGATGTTGCACGTGTGGTGGATAACATTTCATTATATAATTTTCATGTACATACATATTAAATCCAATTTTAATATAAAATATTCTTTTAGAAGGCACTTCGATTTGATATCACCATCTGTGGGAATGAGCACCACCACAGAGACGTTTTCTTGTCCATTATGTGTTAAAACGTTTACAACAGCGCCTGATCTGGAGCTGCATGTTAACATTGAACATAAAGATGTCCTGTCTCCGGCCAGCCCTGCAGTCTACTCCTGTCCTGTTTGTGGAGTTGCCCTAGATAAAAATGCTGATGTACGTATTTCAATGAATAAATTACTGACATTTTAAAATATAATATTACAAGTCGACATAATTTTTGTAACATCGATGAGAATGTTTATTTTGCGTTTCGTTTAGGAGATTATTAAAACACTTTTTCCTAGAAATGACCTAGCACGTTCCATTTTCAAGTACCTGCTCCTCTTTTATATAATGAGATCTTTGTAATCATTTTTACCTGCCCTAGGACCGGAAAGTACAACAAGCCCAACAACGTTGGGCTCCTCGTGTTTGTTGTGTGAGTTGTCAAGTAAATTTAGTATGTATCGCAAGAAAAATTCTATGCCGTTTGCTGTTCCTATGACCATGTAAGTGATTGCTACTTTGCATCACTAAAAAGAAAGGAAAGGAAGGCCAGTTCCTCATTGCCAGGAACTACCTGTACCGATGGCGCCTATAAACCTGGACATCGTGTTTCCCAGTGATTCTAATTATTCATCTTCCTGAGAACACCAGTTGTGACCCAACATTTCTACCAACTACCAGTGAACCTAACTTAATACCTCAGAATAAATTAAATGACTTGGTACGTGACCTAGGATTATCAAAACAAAAATCGGGACTTCTTTGGTCCAGACTTCAACAGTGGAACTTGTTAGATAAAAAACAAGTGTTTTACTTTACCGAAAACGGAATGTTACATTATCAAGTTTTTTTTAAATGGAAGGGTCGCTATTTGTCTGTTGTGATATTGATGGTTTAATGAATGAGCTTAATATGGAACATGATAGCGAGTGGCGTTTATTCATAGGTTCGTCGAAATACAGCCTAAAAGCAGTCATGCTTCATAATAAAAACAAAAAACCATCTATTTTTTTAGCCCATTCAGTAACAATGAAAGAAACCTATGACAACTTAGCAAGCATATTAAATCGTGTTAAATATGTACAGTATTAGTGGGATATCTGTGGAGATTTAAAAGTCATAGGTATCATGCTAGGGCTTCAAGGTGGTTTTACAAAGTATGCTGTTTTTTGTGTCTGTTGGACAGTAGGGCAACAAAAGAATACTACAGTAAAAAGGATTGGCCTCATTGAACTTCTTTTAAACCTGGTACAAATATGCCCCCTTGTTAACCTCTCCTCTCCATATTAGGCTTGGACTAATGAAAAACTTTGTCAAAGCCATGGACAAAGAAGGTAGTGGTTTCCAGTACCTAAGAAAAATATTTCCCCAACTAAGCGATGCAAATTTAAAAGATGGCATATTTATTGGACCTCAGATGAGGAAAGGAAGCTCCTAGATAATAATAATAATAATAAAAGTCTTTATTTCTGAATAATAATGGATTACAGATTCTAATAAAAGATAAAAAACACCTAAATTCAGAAAAAGGCGGAGTTAAGATAAGGCATTCTTGAATGCCTTCATGATCATACTCAACCATTTAAATTAATTACATAACAAAAAATATAACTATTCCCAAAAGAAATGTCTTTCAGTATTCAAAAAAACCTAAACAAACAAACATATAATGGCGTATTAGGCAAAAAAAAGCTAAAGAACAAAAGATTGATTTCCCATTTCTTACTAATAATAACATAAAAAGTTACTAGTCTTAAATATATTTTGTGTAATGTACTTTAAAGGCAGATTTTGAAAGATGTTTTAAATTCTCCGGCAAAGAGTTAAAAAGTTTAGCCACATTATATGAAAAGCTACGCTCAAATATTACGATTCGATGATATGGTGGTGTTGTTGTTCCTCGAAATCTGATATTAATATTATGTACATGGGTCCTAAAGACAATACGTTTATAAAGATATGATGGACGTTTGGAGCAAATAATTTTATAAAAGAAGCATGCTTGATGCAACTCTCTTCTCTCTTCCATGTTCAACCAATTGGACTGTACCAACATATGCGAGATATGCTGATACTTTCTTACACCATGATTAAGCCTTAAGCAAAAGTTTTGCACAAGTTAAATTCTACGTTTGTCCACAGCCGTAAGGCAATTTCCGTAAACTACATCCCCTGGTTAAACAAGGAGAGTACAAGAGAGTTACATAACAACGTTTTTATATGTCTTGATAAGATATGGCGATTTTGATACAGTATTTTTAATCTAACAAATGCTCGCTGAATACAACTTGACACATGCGCATTAAATCTGAGGGAACTGTCAAAAATCACACCCAAATTGCGAACATTGTCTTTCACTGGCAGAACCGTATTATCTATTTCAACTTTAATTATATTTTTTACCGAGGCCACATCTGCTTTTCGGCCAAACACCATTACACAACATTTTTTGGGATTTAACAAAAGGGAATGTTCTAATGATAATCTACTTAATAAATCTAGTTCTCTACTTAAGGTATTACAGCCATCTACAGCGTGGGCTTGATCAAATGATGGATATACTTGCGTGTCGTCCGTTTAATACTAAGCAAAGCATGATTCCAAAGCATTTGAGAGAAATGAAGTATAAATGGCATATAAAAGTGGAGATAAAGCAGAACCCTGAGGCACACCACTCCCAATCATTATAGGGGTGTCACCTCAGTACCAATTCGCACAGCCTGATATCTGTGAGACAGAAAATTAGAAAAAAAATTACTACGTTTTCAGAAAGACCAATGTGATGTAAAATTGCTAAAAGTAACTTATGGTTTATGGGATCAAATGCTTTTGAGAAGTCTAATAAGGCCAAAATTGTAATTTTTTCTTCATCGATAGCCTGGAAAAGATCATCGGATACATTTTCCAGTGCTGGAGAACATCCATGGCTATCCCGAAATCCGGACTGAGTTTTGGGTAGAATGTTATTTGCTTCGACATTTTCATTGAACTGAATATATATACATTTTTAGGCTTAAATTATTTGAGGATTTCTAAATCACTGGTAGGTTTTATGCAATTTTTTTATTGTTATGAAATAAGAATGTATCGCCAAGACTCGTCCACGCATTATTTTTAAAAAGTTCACGCACTTGAAGAAACAAATCGTATTGAGGTTTAATGAACATTTCACTTAGTAAGATTCCGGAATTTTTAAAATGTTTCTTAGCGTAAAATATATTGTCGCGTTTCCATTGTGTGGTAAATTCAACTAAAACCGGACGAGGTTTATTTTCATTTTGTGGGTTATCGTTTATTGTTGACCGATTTTTACCGATTCTAATGCAGGAACTTGTTTGTTTATATCTATACCCAAAAAGGACGTGACTTCGTCACATATGTTATTAATAAGGGTTTGTTGATCCTTTTCCGGGATTCCGTAAAAAATTAGTTTTTGAAAGTTATTTCTTTTTTCCAGTTTTTCATATCACAATGTATACCCTGAACACTTGTGCAGAGTGCGGAAATCTCCTTTTTCAAGAGTTCCATAGACTGGTTTGTTTTGTTTTGAAATAGTAGTATTATTGGTTTTTGCAACTAGTCAAAAATTGGCATTTTATATGCGGACGCAAAATAAAATTTCTCGTAAAGTTAAAATTACCTACTCATAATTTTAATTATATTCCTTTCTGATTTATTTGAAAAAATATTCTTGCTTATAGAGTGAGACAGTTCAGCAGCATGTAGAATCTCACTTTCCTGCTGGATCTCCACAACCTGCTGATCAGGCTGCTCTCCGAGAAAGAGAAAAACGTGAATTTGAACTGCTTCGAGCTCAGTACGGAATGGACAATCAGGTATAGCATAGTTTACTACTTTTAAAAAGTATATATAACCACATTGTCAAGACAACCCGACTAACCAGAACTAACCCGACTAGAAAACCTGAAAATTTCAGGAAATTTCAATTTAGCTACAAGAATTAGGGAAATGTCACGGAATTTTCCAAGATTTTCTAAATGTCAGGGAAAATCTATATTAATATTATTTGCTTAAATAACAATAATTATATAAACTGTTTATATATTTGTTAATTGACAATGTTGTATTGTGCTTATAATAGGTAATACAAACTATTTATTTTGTATTGTCCATTCCTTATTTATATTATCTATTACGTAATAATACATTGGGGTTAAATATCGATGGTTTATGATTTGTTTGTTTTTAGATGTCGCATGTTTTTAACTAAAAAAGAAGAACGATGTGGAAAGTGGTTATCACAATAAAATTTTTATTTTTAGCTTAATTCTAGTTAAATCTTCACTGTGTAATAGGATGGCTTTAAGATATTGGTGAAATGGTAGTCAAAATTTAAATAATTAAGATCATTCCTAAATTTTAAAAATTTGAAAAAATGTAAGGTAACAATTGAGAGTACGGCGTCCGTTGCCAAAGATTTGGCAGATCTTTTTTCTTTGTTTCACATAACTGAAACAGGTCTCTTATGTTCTAACATGATGCGCTTCTTAACAAATTTTGTTCCTACGTTCTTTCTTCAAAGCTTTTCTTTCTAACTGATGCAGTTTCTTAAATCTGTTTCTAATCCTGACCTGGAGAATAAGCTTAGTCATTTGCAGCTATTTCACAACATCAAACATTGTGTTTGCTTTAATGCCTCATCAAAGACAAAATCGTGTTTGCTGTCCCCAAAAAATGATTAAATCTTGTAAGTATTTCTTTTGAGAATAATTTTAAATGACTTAAGTTTTTTTATTTCGTCCACAGACACAACAGCTTTCAAAAAGCTTGGATTTCCTATTTGAGCTAGAAAATATTTCTTTCCTTCTAAACTCTACACACTGTATGCATTCCAAATTAGGCCCTGCTTGTCTCACAATATTTATCATTCTTGCTTCTATCCGATTTTTCTTCTTAATGACCTTACTCTTACAAAAAAAAAACTATAAAGAAATATATAGAGCCACATTTGGACTTCTAAAAAATCCTCAATAAACCCATTATGCTTAACCCCTTTTGATTTATGACGTTATCGACCTGACTTAATATTACTGCTGTCGATTATTTGCAGGGAAATTTCCGAGAACAATCCGTAACAAACATGCAGCGTGCTGTCTATGCTGGGGAAATGAGTGTTGCCGACTACTACGAACGACAGCTCGATCTTAAAGCAGCCGAAAGTCGTGGTGTAGATGATGGTATTTCTATTACGAGAAGCATAGTAAGTTTACTTATTTTTTAAATATTACTTAGTTGTCAACAGTAAATTATAACATATGAACTTGTTCTTTCTAGATAGTTATTATAATAAACGTTATTATTTTATGTATTATTATATGTCATAGGGTTTTAAAAACAGCAGATGGCTATTTGATGTTTGTGAACACCATAAAAGAGCAATACGCAGATAATATATAGTCTTACTTATAATAAAATAGTCTACTTCTCAGTCCAGAAATGAACAAACTTTTACCCCTCCCACCATTCTACCCCTTTAGGAGGGAAGTGTTCTAGAATCCTTTTTTAGCTGACGTCTTAAAGTAGTTTTCGAGATTTTAGATTAGTTAGTGTACGAATAAATAAATGAGTGACTTCGCTTTTTTTTTTCATATACTCGGAATACTTAATACTCTATTTGGTAGTGTTTTAAAAACAAAACTTCTAAAAATTTCTCTAATATTTAATGTGCTCATTTTGATTGTTTTTGAATTAAAAGCCAAAAACTATTACAACTCATTTTAAACGCCTTTTTCTTTTATCAGATTATTAGACATAACACTTTTTAGAAATTTTGATAATCAAAAGTTTTTATCATCTTTTATACTAAAAAATCTTTATTTTATTTTCTACTACTGACATCTATTGAATCTCAGTGGCCCAGTAGCAAGGGCCACCTTGGCAAAAATTTATTACAGTTAAAAGAAAGGAATAATATATTTAATATATTTATAATATTTAACTTACAGACACAAAAACACCCTCTTTAATTTTCAACACGGATTATTTAACAACTTATAGGTTCCTAGAGTGAAAGCAGTGAGCACCAGTACTTCCAATGTAGTCCGTACCTTACTCTGTACATGTGTGGACCATTATGCTTCATCTTATGGTGACCGAGGCTGGGGTTGTGGCTATAGAAACACTCAAATGCTCATTTCAAGCCTTTTAACACATACGGGATACAATGAAAGACTGTACAAATTGTGGCAGAAAGAAAAGCCACCAAGAAGCTCAGTCCCAAGCATATCACGATTGCAGAGCCTTATTGAGCAGGCTTGGTCACAAGGATTTGACATTCAGGTAAAATTAATGAGCCAACAAAAAAATTTAGGTTAGGCCTTTGATAAATCAGTATAAACAAGTCGACTCTGTCTACAATGATTAATAGGGTTTTAATGTTGGGTTGATTGTTTTGAGTGAACATACTAATAGTGGAGGCAATGAAGCACTTAACCTCGGAATTTTTTGCACTAAGACGGATCGGAATGCGGTTTTTTGCATTCGCTTTTAAATTTTTTTATAAAAAATGTACCTTCTTTGTGATTTATACAAACCACAAATTGCATTGCTACAGCCAAAAATGCATTCAAAAAATGCATTTTTTGAGATGGCTTCTGGAAGATTTAATAACTTTGTAAATAGGAGTCAGAACTGACCCAAATCGGGTTCCCGGAGGTTTTTGAAATCGCTTATCAGGATTATGATGTTTAAATTGACCTACAGCCGAACTGGGGCTCAAGAACGCCGATGAACGTCACCTCCGTGGGACTCTCCCAAAATTCACGGGGGAAAGAAGAGAAACTCGACTCCTGGAGGTTTTTTGGGTCATTGAACCTGGACTTGAACATCTCCCCGAGTTTTCCTGACAAGATTGCCAAAAACATACCGAAAATCATTGTGGGTGCGTTTTTTGGGGCGTTAAATCCAAATTTCGCTTCGAAAACGACCCCCTGAACACCTGGTGCATCGGAATCTGGACGCGGATCTCATCTTCGAGGGTTTTCCTCACACAATCGAAAAAGACGAACCGAAAATCGTTATGGGGGGTGTTTTGAGGCGCTGAATCTTAATTTCTCGGCGGAAACGACCACCCGAACACCTGATTCACCGTAACCTGGCCATGAACGTCGTCTCCGTGGGACTCACGCGGAGAAGGAGAGAAACTCGGCGCCCGGGGGCTTTTTGGACACCTGGTGCTCCGGAACCTGGACGTGGATGTCATCCCCGAGAATGTTCCTGACAAGACCGCCAAAAACAACCCGAAAATTATTGTAGGGGCGTTTTTTGAGGCTCTTAATCCAAATTTCACGTCGAAAACGATCCCCCGAACACCTAGTGCACCGGAACCTGGGTCTAAACGAGGGCCCCAGGCGAGAGTTAAACATCAATGAATGTGTCAAATTATGAGACGATTTTCGGTTTGTCTTTAGCTGTCGTGTCTGGAAAACCCTCTGAGACGACGTTCAGGCCCAGGTTCAGGTGCACTATGTGCTCGGGGGATTGAAAATGATTTTCGGGTTGTTTTTGGCAATCCTGTCAGAAAAACTCTCGGAGATGACGTCCACGTCCAGGTTCCGGCGCACCAGGTGTCCGGGGGGTCTTCGCCGATGCCGTATTTGAATTCAGCGACTCAAAAAAATCCCCGGCCATCGAGTTTCACTCCGTTCCCGCGTGAATTCTGGGAGAGTCCCACGGAGATAAAGTTCATCGGCGTTCCCAAGCTCCAGGTCGGCTGTGGGTCAATTTGTGATCTGCGACCTCGAAAATTCCCGAGGACCCGAGTTGGGTCAGTTCTGACTCTTATTTACAAAGTTATAAAAATCTTCCAGAAGCCATCTCAAAAAATGCATTTTTTGAATGCATTTTTGGCTGCAGCAAAGCAATTTGTGGTTTGTATAGGTCACAAAGTAGGTACATTTTTTACAAAAAAATTTTGGAAGCGAATGCAAAAAACCGCATTCCGATCCGTCTTAGTGCAAAAAATTCCGAACTTTTGCCTTTTTAGTGCTTCGTTGCCTCGACTATAGTCATTGATGGTGGATTTTCTTTAAAAATGTATAAAAGTTTTTTAGAAAATTGCGCAATTTGCACATAATATCGTAGTTTTATTGTTCTAATTTAAAAATATACAAGTATTTAAAAAAAAAACTTAACCACACATATGAAAGAACAACTTGTGAAATCCGTAGTATAGTGCATTTAAAAGATCTAAGTAATCCAGTACAAGGTGAGTCTCTATTGCACATCCTGCATATTCTGAAGTCATACACTCGATAATGTATTTGCGAACAAAAAAGGTCCTATAAAATCTATTGATATCGGCATCCTAAGCGATGGTAACAGAATGACAGCTGTCAAATTTCTCACGAACGAAATTTGAAATTGGGCAGTATACTCTAAAAAAAACTTGGCTTCCCATTAAAAAACACGGATAATGTCATATCTCAAATTTAGAACAGTGTCACAATTTCGCAATTTTCTCAATATTTTTCTCTCATATTAGCGCAACTGATTTTTTTTTTCAGATACTCGGAATACTATATTTTGTAGTTTCAAAAACCTCTAAAAATTGCGCTAATATTTAATGTGCTCATTGTTTTTGAATTAAAATACAAAAATGAACTTATTTTAAACGCCTTTTCCTTTTATCAGTGTGAATCAAATATGTTTTTTTTTTAAATAAAATGGTGCTACTAACGACACAGAAGAAAAATTTAAAATTTGTCAGTTATGTATAAATTGATATTTGCTTAAAAAAAAAAAATAAAAATCTTGGGTTTTGATTTAAAAAATTATCGATAACCAGAGCTGTCGGTAATTAAATTAAAAAAAATGAAATAATTTAATTAAATTACTTTCCGGAAAAGGTAATTGTATTTGGATTATTAATTAATAGGATAATGTAATCGTAATTGGAAATTGATTTTCACGAATCTCAAGTAAGTCAATTACCTAGAAAGTAATTCGAATACTTGTAAAGTAATTCAATTACCCAATAAATATTTGAATTACTACTAAAAATTTAATTACCTTGCTTTATGGAAAAACTGCCGAAATTTTGGCCAGCCAGAAAAAGCATATTGAAAAACGGCGAGCTGCTTTGAATCCGGCAAACGCGCGCCTTCGCCTCTTTCGAATTTTCGATTGATGCTTACCGCCACCGTTTTTATACTTTTTATTTTGTGAAAAGATCTGTTAATGTTTGGGGTAGGATTTTTTAAATTATTTTAGAGATATTTAATGTTGAACTTGGCGAGAAAGCAGTGTGAATAATGTGACGTGCGCGTATGATGCATATTAGTATAAATATTTTATTTGTTTAGTGTATCATATTTAATATATGTGGTAATTTAAATAGAGTTATTGCTTAAATATTTAATTACTTGTAGGTTTAATTGATAATTGAATTACTTTTAACAAACATGCTAGTAACTGGTAATCGTAATTTACTACTACTTAGAAGAGTAATTGTAATTGAATTACTTTTTAAAAGTAATTGCGACAGCTCTGTCAATAACGCCATATTACAAATTATGGACATACTGTATAAATATTTCTTTCATAGAAAAGAACGCAGCACGACTAAAAATACTAATCGATCAGTCTGAGCATTTTTCAAAAAAAAAAAATTTTATTTTATTATTTTTAGTCAGGTATGTGCATTATATTTCTGAAATATAATTATTACTGAATTTTAATTTAAAAATAGTGCCTATGCGCCAAAATATAATAAAGTCAAAAAAACTAACTCTTCTTCGTTTTTGTGGATATTTGCGTTACTAAATTATTTAACAATATGCGATAGTTATTAAGTATTTATATTATTTCTAGGACTATTAAATTTTCAGTTTTCTGGTAATTGTATCTTTTCAGGGATCTGAACAGTTGGGTTGTAGACTAGTCAACACGAGGAAATGGATTGGAGCGACAGAAGTTGTAACTCTTCTGTCATTTCTGCGAATTCGATGCCAGTTAGTGGATTTTCATAGGCCGACAGGACCTGGTGGATCACACCCTGAACTGTTTAAATGGGTGCTGAATTATTTTGAAAGTGGTGTTGGTGGAGAATTTACACCACCCTTATATTTACAACATCAAGGTACATAGAAAACTAAATTAGTCACATAGTTAAGAGAGAGAGAGAGAGAGTTTTAATTTTCTTCTGTATTCGTATTTTTAAATGTGAGGTACAATTTTCATTGATTATCATCTGCTTTGTGTAACTGCTTAGTACCGAAAATTTTAATGGATTCAAATATGTTTTTTAAATAGTTTAATCTTGCCCTTTAGGTATTTCTTTATTTTAAGCCAATTCTATTCCAAGATGCCTATTTCTACTTGGCCATTGATTTTATTACTTTTATAGTAAAATAAAAAAAAGAGGGTTGCTAACAGGGCACGATAACCTGGGGACACCTACACAAGATAGGCTCATACAATGGGGACCTAAGTTGCAGAATGTGGGACGAGTGGAAGAAAAAGCCTACCATATCCTGTGCGAATGTGAAGCGCTGAATCACAAATGACAGGCATTATTTGGGCAACCGGAAATGGCCCACAGGAATACAACAACCAACCAGTCTGGGGTTATACAGACTTGTAGAAGGAACAAGACTAATGGGAGGATTGGTGTAAAAGATAATGGGAGATTAGGCACAAAAAGCCCAAGAGGCTGCGCAGCCTCCGGTAGTGAGTCAAGACGGCTCCCAGGGAAGAAGAAGAAATAAAACGTAAAGATGAGGAAAAGAGTCGAGTATCTTAGCGAACTATTTTCACATTTTTCAGAAACGTTCATGTAACCTTATGGACCGGGATCACAAGGGCTTTTTTTGTGATGATTAATAACAAGCTAAAACTTTGTGAGTGGCTTCGTTTCGACGAGTCGCCCAAATTCTGACTGCAGCAACACTGGACCATGATAGGACTGCTTCCGAGAAACTTCCAAACATGCCGATTTTTAAGGTATTGCAAAATTGATACCTAACAGGTTAATTCTAACATATTTTGCTAAAATTTTTATGAAAAGGGAGAAAAAGTGTCCTACAAAAACTATGATAGGTATACCGAGTCCTCCACATCAAACATGCTGAGAAAACATACAGGTATAAATTCATCACTAGCAACCTAATTTTTTAAATACTTTTTAAAAATTATTAACAGTATTGTCCTACGAATTGGTCAATAGGATTTTGTAGTCCTACAACCTAAATATGCCAATTTCAGGGGTGGTACTGTACTCATTACTAACAAGCTAAATTTTGTTTTGTATTTAAGAAATAATATTTAAATTACAATAAAACATTTGAAAAAATTTCACAATATTATTTTTAAAAAATGAACGGTCAGGACACAGTTAACCATTTTCTTTATATTTTTAATACGTTATTATATTCTTAAATGCAAATTAATTAAAATTTTATTTAAAAAAATTAAGCCGTTTTATTTATAAGGTCAAATTTGGGTTATTAAAGTAAAATGGTAAAACTGCGTTTTTTTGTAATATGATTTACTAATTGACCCAGGGTACAACTAACTAATACCACTACCTTTAAATTACCATACGTTATACTAACTTTAATAAATTTTAATATCCTGTATAAAAAGATAACAAATAAAAGAAGTTACGTATATGTATACTAGTCAGACTGTAATGATAATAATACAAATCATTAAAAAATATTAAAATATATAATGCATTATGGTTTGTAAATAATGTATATACATGTATTGGGTATCCAAATTAAAAAGAACTTCGGCTGTAATTCGGAAACTAATTATTGCACAGGGTTGGGGCAAAATATTTTTAAATAAAGTGGTCAAGGGAAATAGCTGGTAATTATTTTTAAGTCTGACAGCATGGCGCAACCGCAACGGTAAATTAAAAAAATCCATTGCTTCTCTGAAATTAGTTAGTCTTAGGTACCATTTTATTAACATCAGCAAAAACTCTAACCAATTCTGCATCAGTTCGGTTATGTATATGTATATGTGTGCAGAATGTACAGTCTAAAATCAAAAAAATAATATAGATCAAGGACGTTTCAAGGTCTTTGAAAAAAATTATAAGTCTAAAAGCTATAGTGAAAAGTTTTTAAAATATTTGATATGATGCCTCAAATCTACCACCTTGTAAAGAAGAATTGTTACAACAGGTCAAGAGAACTGTTTATATCGCAAGTGTATGGTGCAATGCTCACATGCGATATCCAACAGAAAAAAACAGAACATTATGGTTGAAGTAAAATTGATAATTGCTTTAAATATTACTGGTTCGATGGAGTCAAAGCCCATCTTTTAAAGATTTATCTACTGCCTTTGACGGTATTTGTTTAATAATTTTCTTCGATAATATTACTTCTTACAATAGTTTACTACAGTTTATTAAAATATTTAATTCTTTTATTAGCCAAAAGACAAGATAACAAGTAAAATCGATGACGACGAAAAAGGTACAGATGATAATAATACCGAAGTCACTGATGATGATTCTGACGTAGAAAGTGATAAAGAACAATTGAAGACCTTGGTGCAAAAACCGACCAAGTTCTAAAATCAAAATTTGTGGAAATCGAAAAACATAACTAGACATAACTGGTTATTGGCCCAGGAGGTATGGTCAGCCAAGTCCTTCGAGCATTTCAAACCTGAAATATATGTCGGACTTGTCTGATTTTTGCACCAATCGATTAAGGTTGCTTTAAATTATAAACCCAGTGGAAAAACGCAATTTTGGCGAAAAGTGGACTTGGCCGGTTTTTACATCAAGGTCTTCAATTATTATATCCAGTGAATTTTCTTACTTTTTAAAAAATATATTAAATTAAAATAAATACTTATTTCAGAAAAAAGTATTTAGTAAAAATCAGAAGGAGCATCAATTTCGGTTTTCCAGCAAGGTTTAAAGTTGAATATGATTCTGATTTTTCAATATTTTAATATTACAAAAATTATTCTTCTTTTAATTTTAACTTTTGATTTAATTTTTTTTAATTAATTTTTTTAAAGCAGTTTTATTTTTTATTCCAATCTTACCAAAAACATCTTACACGAATTAAGTTAAAAATTGGTCATTACAAAGGGCAAGTATGTGGTCCTTTTTTCAAATTTTTACAAAAAATTTTCCTACAAGAGAAAAAAAAATTGGAAGATCTTGGTAAGAAGCACATGTTTGTCCTTCTAAATGTTCCAAGAATTTTATATATATATATATTTATATATATATATATATATATATATATATATATATATATATATATATATATATATATATATATATATAATTAATAATCTATGTCATATAATCTGTGTATAGATTCTCATTCTACAAGAAATTTTACATCCCTAAGGCGGTTCCTAATATTTCTTTCGTTGTCAAAATATCAAACTATTGTATAAAATCCAATCAATCTTATAGAAAAAAAATCTTTAGAACATTTGTAGGACTAGCTCTGCCTATCACTATTTTTGTAGGAGAGTTCATTTTTTCTTCATAGAGTATACTTAGCTACCATCTGCTATTTTTGTCCTACTGAAATTGACATATTTAAGTTGTAAGACTACAAAATCCTATTGACCTATTTGTAGGACAATACTGTGAAGAATTTTTAAAAATATGTCTTAAACAATATTTAAAAAATTTGCTTGTTAGTAATGAGGTTATACCCATAAGTTTTTTCGACATGTTTGACGTGGAGGACTCGGTATACCTATCATAATTTTTGTAGGACAAAAACTTTTTCTTCCTTTTCATAAAAATCTTAACAAAACATGTTAGAATAAACCTGTTAGGTATCAATTTTGCAACACCTGAAAAATGGGCATTTTTGGAGGTTTCTCGGAAGCATTCCTATCACGGTCCAATGTTGCTGCAGTCAGAATTTGGACGTCGAAACGAAGCCACTCACAAAGTTTTAGCTTGTTATAAATCATCAAAAAAAAAGGCCACTGGATCCCGGTCTATTACGAAAGGTTTTTTTTATAAACCAAAAGAAATATTATAATTTGCAATTATGATGGCTTGTCATAATTTGTTTACTGTATTCCCGATTTTACTTCTTTTATCTAAAAAAAACACAAACTTTCACTTTTTAACAGCATTTTTTAGGATAATTTAAACAAAATACAATTACCTTTTCAGATATTGTTACGAATTTAAAAAAATATTTGTTTAGTTGATAGAAAGTTAGAATTATTTAATTTAGGTTAATAATTTATTACAATATATGACCTTAGTTTTTTCCCATTCTGACGGCTATAGTGGAGTGTCCTGAGGGGGCTGTACTTTTCTTGCATCCTGTATTAAAAGAATTCTTCCAGCTAATTCCAGACCTTTTCATTATTTTCCACATTACTATAATAGGAGAAAAGGCACTCACAGGCACAGCATTTAGTTTTTGACATTGATTGGTCGTCAGTTCTGGGTTTGTTTTTCCCTGTTCTTATACCTAGGTGTTATTTTTTAGTGTTTTTTCTTGTGTGTTAAAAAAATTAAGTCTGACAGACCCCAGTGGCGTGAAGTGTGTGTCCCTATCATAGCGGGTGTTGCGTCGCCGAGCGGAACATAGGAAATCATGAAATTAAGGGTTCATTGAGTCTGTACATTTCACAGAAAAAAGTAAAAGGACTTTTGAAGAGACCAATCTGACAAACCCTCGTGCCAAGTTGTTTTCTTTTTTTTTTTTATCAGTCTCATAACCATTACACAAGTAAAGACACGTTAACATTACTTTTTATCAAACCTTTTATTTAATGTAACGATTAAGTCTAACTAAAGCAATTATTACTATGATTTTAAAGAAATGGATTTGTATCTACAGTTATGTAAAAATGCAGGATGCACTGCAATAATTTAATAGTTGAATGACGGAATGTGCTTGCTGGGGAAATAAACCGAAAACTTCGTCAGATAGCTCTAAACTGTTTTCCATAATGCCACTTAATATGGATATTTTTCGTCGATGAATAATTCATATTTTTTCAAATACCTACTGATTTATTGATACTTTCCTCATGTCAGGACAATATTCATTTACTGGTGTCTGCGTGTTATCTGAAGTGAAAATTTGGTAGTTTTGCATTAGATGTGTTAATCGATGTTTTGTTTGAATCCACCGAGTCATTGCGAACCCAGGCTTTTTTTATTCAAAAAAGGTTCAGGGCCCACAAACATTGCTGCGGGCCTCGCCTGGGGGGTCTGCATTTTCTTTCCCTGATTCCCCTGTGTCCTGGCACCCAGGAAAGTGTAACTTTTTTGGGTTTGCCAGGTTTAGGGGCATTGCAGACAGTTCCCCAAACCAACCTTGGTTTTACTTGTTGGGATCCAAAGCTTTTATGGCCGCTTGACTATCAGAAGATAGTAATGTCCCCCCTTTTTTCTCCTCCTCAAGTTCTCTCGCAGACAAAATTCAATGGCATTATTTCCGCCTGGAAAAAAAATATATTTCCCCAGGGGGAACATAACATTGAACCTGGGGGGCATACCATTATTCCCGCCCGGTCCATTGTCAGTCTTGGATCCCTCGGTATACCAAACCAACTTCCGGCCCGCAGGAGATTTACTACCGCCCAGGTGCTGGGTTTTGTATGGTCTGTGTGTTTTATTCGTTTTGGGATTTATCCTCCCATCTCAAATATTGGGTTTGGAACTGCTCTTTTCTGGTGTGTCGGGCGGCCCAGGCACCGTTTCCGTTTCATTTCAGCCTTTTGCCCCAATCCTCGCCTCCCCCAAAAATTATCCCAAAAGGGGGGGGCAGTAGGGGTTTTCCCTGGCTGCAGTTGGGTCTTCTAATAGCTCCGTTATACAGAACTGCTAGTCGCTGGGTTTGGATAACTCAGCTCTGTTTTTTTCTGTTCTTTTTGGGCCCCCAGATAGTTGAACCAGGTTATCTGGGTCTTACCACAGCAGTGTACAACCAGTGTACTATGGTGGCTAAATCAATTCTTCCCCACAGCTCTTTTGGAACATAGGAAATCCCATTTAAATTTTAAGGGGGTTAATCATTGGCTCCCCTGTACATTTCACAGAAAAAATGTAAAAAAACTTTTTGAAGAGACCAATCTGACAAACCCTCGTGCCAAGTTTCTTTTTTTTTTGTTTCATCAGTCTCATAACCATTACATTCAAAGTAAAAGACACGTTAACATTATTTTTTTATCAAACCTTTTATTTAATGTAACGATTAAGTTTAACTAATAACAATTATTACTATCGATTATTAAAAAGAAATGATTTTATCATACAAGAATTTAATTAAACCAATAGCAGCGTATCTTTGCTTACTGACAATAAGTTTAATAGTTGAAATGGACGGAATGGGCTTGGTGGGGAAATAAACTGAAAACATTTCAGATACTGCTCTAAAACTGTTTCTCGCATAATGCCACTTAATTATGGATACTTTTTCGTCGATTGAATAATTCATATTTTTTTCAAATACCACTGATTTATTGACACTTTTCCTCATGTCAGGGACAATATTCATTTTACTGGTGTCTGGTGTTATCTGAAGTGAAAATTTAGTAGTTTTGCAATTACAGTTAATTGAATAATTCAAGATTCGCTTATTAAAATTTTTTGAAACTTGGCACGAGGGCTTGTCAGATTGGTCTCTTCAAAAAGTTGTCTTACATTTTTTCTGTAAAATGTACAGGAGGAGCAATAATTGACCCCCTTAAAATTTACATGGGATTTCCTAGGTTTAGATTATTTTTTATTATTTTTTAAAATTATTATAGCTAAACACCTTATTTTAAAGCGTCTTTTTTGTAAGTATTATAGTCACACTTTGTGACTGGTTGTATGATTGAACAGCATAATGTCAAAACAAAATTCATTTATTGCTAGTCCTTCCACACACAATCAGTGCCGGATTTACCAGCAGGCTGAGTAGGCTGGAGAGCCTAGGGCAGCATATTTTAGGGGCGGCAAATTTGGGGCCAAATTTTTTTAATGTCTTACAGAAATTAAAAAAATAAATATTTATTTATTTAAAAGTTATTAGGTCCACACAATTCAACATGTAATATGTTTTACCACTTAATTACAAGTTTCTACAATTTGCAAGTGATACTTTCAGACTTTCTCGTCTTCTTTGATAGACTTCTATCCGGATCAGAAATACGGCATAAGGCCTACAACAGGCTTAATGAAAAGTTTTCATTTTTAATTAAAATTAGTAAAGTGTCATTATCAACCCTTACGGAAACAGTCCTTTTCTTGGGAGAAATGTATCCAAATGATTTAGAGACTGGCTTAGTTCAAGAATGCATACATTTTTACTATTACCTTTTTTCTGAGGGAATTTTGGTAAAACCAGATTCTGGTTCATTAAAAACTATATCTTCGTTCCAGCGAAAACAGAATTTGCAAAACGTTTATTTAAACTTGGATATAGCAGTTTGCATGGCTCTATGTACACCAGCTACAAATTGTTCGGATGATAGCAGCTGTTCTTGCTTAAAAAAACTCAACCGCTGTGTTCACACATCGTCGTTGTGGTTGGGCCCAGTAGGATCTTTTGGAACATGCGCTAGAGTTGCTGGTTATCGGCAACTCTTGTTGCCACCGTATGGAACGGGATCCGAAGCTAAGATGAACACAAGGCTTTAACTCAAGGTGTTAGCATACCGTGCTGATGAGTGAATGACATCCTGTGCCTTAAACAGGTGTCCCAACGGTGCCTCTGAGATACAGGGCGACCTCTCAGAGTATCTAGCCTTACTGCGGTAATGCGGGGCTCTGCCGTGGTGGACTATTAATTCCCATAGCTCCAAACAGAAAGCGGACAACCGCTTTCATAGAAAAAAAGTGACAAAGGTGCGTTTCGAGAGGTGTCACTCAAGGTCACAAGCAGACAAAGGTGCGCCGACCGAAACAGGTGAATCCGTTTCGTAAGGTGCCCCTGAAGTTACCGGCGCCTGTTTCACGGCGAAGGGCTAATCCATCCCAAACAAACAGGTGCTTAGGAAGGGTTCCCTGAATCCAAACAGAAGGCGGACAGAACCGCCTTTATAGGAAAAAGGGTTCCCTGGCTTTAATCAGAAAGCGGATAGGACCGATGCGGCCTCAGAAAGAACATCTGGTTCCTGTAACAAGGACCTGGTAGCTACCCACGTCACTAGACCGGGAGAGGAGGGCATGATGGATCTAATCGTCTGCTCGTCATACTCTCCAGGAGACAGGGACACCAGAACACATCAGAACACATTGTGCTCGTGTCCGGTAGCGACACGAGTTAGAGATGTAAGAACTCTCTCTCAATCTGGTATCGGATTCATTAGAAGTCCGATGCTATTGGGAGAAATATAAAAAGGTGTGAGCCACAATAGACCGAGCGGTTGTAGTGGAGGGCGTAAAAAGTCCACTCACTTTAAACCTACCTACCCACCTCCTGCTTAAAACGGGTGGAAAATTATCTAAAATCTACCATAAGCCAAGAAAAGCTAAACGCCTTAGCTCTTTTGTGTATAAAGTCAGAACTAGTAAACCAGATATAACTGATAAGCTTGCGAATAAAAAATCGAGCAAAAAGGTATTGTAAAACTTTTTTTACTTATTTAATTGAATTTTATCGTTATTATGTTTTTAAACTGTTAGTAAACGCGATAAAAATTATTTAATTAGTTTTACTAAATGTAGGTACATTATTGTGTAAGTCCGCCTTATTAGTAGTACATGATTGAGATATTTATTAGCGCAGAAATATATCCAAAAAGTATTTATTGTGCAATCTTAACTAAATCGTTGGGTTGTAAAGATAATCTAGGAACTGACACATCGATCCTCTAGTTCAGAATTATACTAATTACGGGGAAGAAGTGGTGTAATTAGGAAAATAGTGCACAAATCATAAAAATCAAATTTTAGCGACATACCGCGTTGAACATTGTTAGGACAGTTAACATACCGGTTTATTTTCGCGAGAAGCGATAACGTAGGGGGAGGTGTTCTGACTTCAGTATCTACGTCATTACTTTGTACCCAGTATCTACCGCTATCGCCACTAGTCAGGAGGAGCGTTAATAATGGTTATGTCAAGTTTCAATTTAAAATAATGGAGGATTCGCGGCTTTTCTGTTGTTCTGGTTCTGTGATGTTTTTTTTTTGCTATGGTTTAACAACTATTTGGATTGCAGATTTTTTGGTTTATTAGTTAATTCCCAAATGGATGAATTAATGCAATTATATTTAAATCATAAAGGAAAAATTTACTTGTTATAGTTGGCTTGGAAACAGCTAATATTTTATTAAATGAAAAATTTGGTTTATATATTATCTTTTCGACTTATTTCTTAACTCTCCAAAGACCGTACATTTAAATTTAAACTTAAAAATGTATTAAACGATTAGTCTGTAAGTTGACATACGTAAACCGTTTCGTTTTTGCGAGGATAGGCGGGTTAAACACGGTTAGAATGGTGGGGGAAAGAACTGCTATCAACCAGTGGTTAAAGACGGTAAGTCGCGAAAACTTCCTTAAAGTTAAATTTTCATTGACAAACAATTGTAATTGATATGATTGGGGCGGCAAAATTTGAATAGCCAACTGGCGGCAATGTGTAAATGGTCTCTTCAGCGTTATAATTTTATATACCTTTTCTTGTAAGTAAATTCCTTTAATAACTGAATTGGGCCTAAAATTAATTTATTTTATCTAATAGTTGCCAGCTTATTTAATTTTGAATTCCTCATGTTAAATGACGTTAACTATAAACATTACTATTTACTTTAGGTCACAGCAGAACAATAATGGGTATCGAAGTTCACCGAGATGGCGGTTTAGTTCTTCTGGTCTTGGATCCTAGTCACTCTCCTCAACAGATGGCGCAGCTGGGTGATACTAACGGTACGTCTTCGGCAATGAGGCTCTTAAGAAAGAGTGAGGCTGCGATGAAAGCTCGGCAGTATCAAGTTGTGGCGGTTGTCGGTACAATTGATACTGAACAACAATATCAGGTAAATTCCTAATAAGATTTTTTTAAATATCATATTTACGAATTATTATTCTTTTGCCAAACCACCTGATATAGTAAATAATTTTTCTTGAGACAGACCACAAAAGCCAAATATCAAGTACTAACGAACTAAGGGTGTACAAAATGAAGTAAGAGGGAGTTTATTAAGATGATACCTAAAAATTTGGAGGTTTAATTAAAGTGGAATGTGTTGCTATATTGGGAACAGCTAGGAGAGGAATTATATTGACTAATTTCTGGGGTAAAAGCGGTGAAAATACATACATCAGAGCGATAGGTTCCCTAGAACTTATCGGTGAGCAAGAGAAACAAATAAAAATATTTGTAAGAGTGGGGACATTAATAAAACAATGGATTTTTTTTAACTCGTATTGGGTACTCGCCAGAAAAAAATTTATACTATGGGGCCGGTCCGGTTCTGGTCTCGGGGTATAGCGACTAAGTGTGCTCAGCCGTATTGACTCCTATAAACTAGCAGATCGCCTCAAAAAAAGACATGAATCAGCCACAACAATACATAATATATTTACTTTACAATGAATTTTCTTTAGATGGAATTAAGAATGCTAAGAGTTGTAGAGAACGCCGTTTCCCAGACATGAGAACAGTATTTTAAGCAAAATAGGTATACATTCCAAGTATTGGAAGGGAAACAACTCTTTTTGGCTCAAAAAAAAATTCAAGCTTTTTCAAAGCTGGTTCGGTAAGGGTTATAATGTTGTGCCAGTTAAGGTTATTCTCGAAAGTACCGCCAGAAGGTTAAATAAGTCTTTGTTCTGCAAAACTTGCAGCGGAGCTATGTAAATGATAACAATTTTTTTTCTTTTTCTATTTGCAACTATAAGGTCTTTCGCAGTTGCCGATCTAGAAAACGAAGCCGTGGAGATAGACACATATTTAGATCTTTCTGAGTTTCGCTCCTTTACTATTATTGCATATAGGTTTCTCACTTGCATATTACTATTTCTATTTTTGACGTTTGATATTTCGTAGTTGGATATTACTTTTGTGTGTTCTTATTTACTTTAAAAGGTGTAGAGTTAAAATAAGTAAAAAATCGTTGATTCCATAGATAATTTTGTACTATGCTGTCCCTAAGACAAATGCGGTGCTAATTGGATTAAAAGATTCAGAAACCCTTTGTTTGGCCTAAATAATTTAATAAATTCCTTGTTGGGTAAACTTAATTAATCAAGATTACTTTTTAGTAATCGTATTTCCTCCTCTTTGTCGACAAAAAACTTAAATATGAGATCAATTTCTGATTAATATAACAAAAGTACAAAAAGTTTTTTATGACAACATATTTTCTAACCACAAATTTTCCTCCATTTTTGTCTTTTTTGTTGTAATGCTTTTACTACCCACTATGAAACGTTTTCAGTTTGGATAGTATTAAACGAAGAGCAGCGAATATTGGCCGAGTTTTTCTAAATCTTTATAGAAAATTGTTTACATAGTACCAGTTCACGAAAGAAAAAAATCTATTATCTTTCGTTTTATTTTCTTATCATTTTACATGGTTCCCTATCTGTTCATGTGTAAAGGATGAGCACTGACGTACTTATTTCGCAACAGCGGACATGATTTTGGGACAGTAAACTGGACACAATTTTGAGATTGCCTTATAATTTAAGGTCTTGTATAAGGAAACTAAAAAGTAGAGTAAAGAGTACTGATACGACAGTAAAACTATAAATTGTGTATGAGGCAAGATTGTTGATGTAAAAAAAAACATAGTTGAAGTAATGCAAAAAGCAATATTACCAAAAACAAATTTTAGGCTGGCGCACATTATCGCGGAACGAAATGGATCGGAATAAAATGGAATGGAATAGAAATTTTAAATCTCCGCACATTAGCGCGAAAGTCGGTGAAAAATTTTACTAGTATATAAGTAATTTCGCGTAAAGTGGAGCACGTGTTTGACAGCCCATTGGTTACACTACAATAATCATTTACATGGTTTTTTTACTTTGCTAGAATTTTTTTTTAAACAGAAAAATAATTTCGTCTTCAAAGGTTGGGGGTGGAAAAGTATTAGTACATAAAGTTTTGACCAAAGC
This sequence comes from Listronotus oregonensis, assembly GCA_019359885.1. NCBI lineage: Eukaryota > Metazoa > Arthropoda > Insecta > Coleoptera > Curculionidae > Listronotus > Listronotus oregonensis. The sequence continues at coordinate 53,516 of JAHBCN010004391.1, forward strand.
CGAGACAGATCCTTCAAAAAAATCGACTTATGGATCTGAATCCTCTTAAAGGAATCGAATCACCAGTACGAATCACGATTCTTTTCTTAAGGAAAAAGGAATCGAATCCAGGGAATCTATTCCTATTTATCGGATCACGAATCTGGATCATCTTTAGTTTTTATATTTACAAATTGTAACTACAATACAAATGCTACTACATAATCTAGATAATAAATCAAGCATCAAAGATTTTAGCACGGAGCTCGAGCCACAAAATATCATTCTCATTTTAAAGTGCTGTAACTCTTAGCCAGATTAGTTTTTGGTAAATATTCTTTAAATTAGAATATGTTATTTCTGAGATCAACATGAAACCACCCTTTAATGAAACATTTTTTCGAACTGTATTCTAAAACTTGCGAAGCTAGATCTTTTTACGGTTTTAAAATGTGATTCTTGAGATAACCTTAAGCAACTTATAAATGGGACATCTTATTGTAATTTTACAGGAAGTTTCACAAGTTTTGTTTATTAATTTCTTCTCTTGCGGAATATAAAAATGAAGATCGAGCAATCAAAACTTTTAAAATAATTGCAAAGCCCGTTGTTCGATACCACACTCTATGGTTATGAAAAAAAAATGTTTCATTTAAATTTTGTTTCTTTGGCCCTAAAAAAACAACATAATTGGGTTAAAAATTGCATTTTAGGTGTGTTTCCTTATTTAAAGATTTTAATAGGCAGATGTTTTAAAACTCTTCATCCTATCAAAATTCGGAAATTGAAAATAGCAAATTTTGGCAATTGTAAACCTATTTGCCTCAGATTCAGGATATAAGGGTTTTTGAGGGTACTAGATCAAAATTTAGAACTTAATAATCTTGGGTCAAAATTTGGAAATTTAAAATGGTGTATTCAAAATGGCGGATTTTTGTATTTATAAACCTATTTGTCTGAAATTAGAAATATTAGGAATCGATTTCTTTTGGAATTGGATCCTTCCAAAAAGGAATATATTCCGGATCATTTTAAAATTATACGACTCCAGATTACCGATACTATTTTTAAAAAGTAATTGATTCCAGCCTTCGATCCTTAAAACAAAATCTATTTGGCCAAGGACCAAGCAGATTTTGGAGCAAAAAAGGACTTTAGCTTTTATGTGAACTAAAATAATATTTGGCCTATGACATAGTTTCATTGTATTGGTTTCGAATCGACAATTTTCAGGGCTAGGATTTTGAAGAGACTTTTTGTAAGCTTTGATTTTGATTAGTCTAACTCTATCACAGAACAGGGTAAAACGATTAAAATGCATTCTTTTTTGAATTTAAAAAAATAATTACAAAAACTAGGCCAAAAGAAATATAATCCCTACAGATTTGGTAAAAGAAAAAGTAAATATTAATTTTTTTAAAGTGTACCGATGTTTAGATAAGACATGTAGGATGTGCCCAATTTAAATTCTAGTTTTAGTTAACATTACTTTTTTTTACAGAATAGCAAAATTCTTCGTGGGACTAGGATACCACAAGAGCGGTGAGGTTAGTGACATTCCCACTAGAATATAATTACGTTTCTGCTTTATAGACATTTATAAAAAAAACTTTATCTTTGTTCTACCACCTTTGCTGTTCAAATACATGTTAAATTTAAGGGTTTGTATTCACGTTTGTCAAGTTAAATCAAACAGGTGGGCAAATAGGTCTTTTCTTAGAAACAAAAATAAAATTCGTGTAATTATATTTTTACGTGACTCTGTTGTTAAAAGAGGCACGTTATTAGCTTGAGCTCAAAGCTAGTATATATAGGAAATAGCTGCCACTAGCGACAACCGAGTAGATTTTTTTTATTTATCGTTTTATTTTATATTACATACTTTTTTTATTTATCGTTTTATTTTATATTACATACTTTTTTATTTACCGGTTTATTTTATATTACTGCTATCGTTCGCGGAATATTACGAAAATTTATTTTATTCTTGCAATTTTAATAAACGTAGTTTTGTAATCAGCATAATATAGTCCAGTCGAAAAGTGTATTTCCTGGAAAAATAGTCTAGAAGGTTTCGAAAACTATGAGCGATAGCTCATTCGACGCGGAATGCAAATCTGAGAAAGGCGTTTTGAGGATTTTTGCCAATAAAAATTGCAATTGTTATTAACAAAAAACGAAAAAAAGCCATTTCCAATTTTAATATAACTTAAAAACCATAAAACAGCGAAAATTGCAAAAAAAGATCCCTGAAGAAAAGGAAATTTCCGTTAAAAAACTCCCGGAGTTCTATCTCCATTATTTATAATTTTAATTTAACGCTAAAAATGGGCCTCGGCGTCAAAACGAGTACGTCACACTAAATATTTTTCTAGGGTATTAAATATTAAATGTCTTTTTTTAAAATTATGGTATATTCAGTACACTTTAAGAATTTATTCCCGATGAAAATTTAACTTAAAGTTAGTTTTTCAACAAGTAAGACAATTGTTAAATAACAAAATTGTTTCGAAATTTTGTCTTCATTCTACATTAAAAAAAAAAATGTTTAAATAATTGTTGCATAAATTTTTCGCGTCGTGGAGCCCTTCTTATATACATACCTAACAAGAGCACGCCATAAAAGTATAAAAAATGTAAATGTATTTTTTTCTAATAATATTTTAACTTTAACAGTATTACTCTGATTTTTTATTTTTTGTCAAAGTTATAAAATTATTATAAACAAAGGATTAATTTTTCTTTAACTTTTATCTTGTTTAGTATGTATATAAGAAGGGTTTCACGATCCGAAAAATTTATACTAAATTCTTTTAAGTGTTCTGAATATACCATAATTTTTAAAAAAATGTTCAATTAATATTTAATACCCTAAAAAAATTATTTAGTGTGACGTACTCGGTTTTGACGCCGAGCGCGCAACCCAAAATGTCGCGCGGATGCCCATTTTCAGCGTTAAATTAAAATTATAAATAATGGAGATAGAAGGCCGGGAGTTTGGACTTTTTTACCGGAAATTTCCTCCTCTTCAAGGATCTTTTTTGCAATTTCCGCTATCTTTTATGGTGTTTGAGTTATCATCAAAAATCGAAATGGCTTTTTTTTCGTTTTTAGGGTAATACCAATTGCAATTTTTATTGGCAGAAAAAATCCTCGAAACGCCTTTCTCAGATTTGCATTCCACGTCAAATGAGCTATCGCTCATATTTTGAAAGCTTTCTAACTATTTTTGGCAGGAAACTCACTTTTCGACTAGACTAATACATCCCAAGTAATGAAATAATCTTCTTTAAGCCTTTTTGGCTGTATATTATGATAAAATTGGTAACAATTATTAACAGATTTTGTCGTGTGATTTAGGTTTTTAACATTTGTGCATCCGTTATATACTTAATTGTTATTTTATATTTTATGTGAATTGATTTTTACCTTTTTACACTTTTATTGTAGTTTAACTTATTGTTAATTAAAATGTTTTTACATCCTTAAAATCTGTGATCATTTATGTTGTATGTCGACACGAAATTTTAATGTTTTTCTTCGATAATACAGCATTTTTAGTTTAGGATAAATTTTTGTAAATATATATATTTTAATGTGTCTAGGTTTGTTCATTCGTGTGTTGTAAATTAAAAAAATTCCCACGTAAAGAGTTCTTTTCTATTTTACAAGACTAATTAAGAAAATAAATAAGGGTTATTGGTGACTAATTTTAAACTTTTTAATATTCAGTCTATTTTTTTATCCTTTAATTTTTATATTTATTTTAGAAAAATGTCTAACGAAGTTTCTTTAACATAATTATAAATAACTACCAATATTTAAAGTGATAACATATTTAAATATGCTTACAGTACAATCGGGTTTTTAGTCCAAACATAACTAAACAAAAATTTTGATTTTCTTCATTAACAACAATAAATAAGCGTTCACCCGCCTTTCAAGCTAGGATATTGCTCTCTAAAAATTATACAGTATGTCTCCGTAAGTTGGAACCATATGGAAAACTTTTTTGTTATTTATTTTACAAAAAAAAAATCTTCTTAATAAGTTCTATATGGTCATAAACTTTAAATGCATCTATCAGATATAACATTTTTTCAGGCGTATACGAGGTTTTTCAAAAAAATATGAATTTTTCCCAAGAGTAAAGTACCTTTATTTTTGACAATATCCAAGATTGTTATTTAAAAAAGTTGATAAGAACTAAAATCCACGTTTAAATATGTAATTACAGCAATTTACAATTAAAAATTATTTTTCATTTTTTGAAACGTAAGTCCACAGTCACAATGCAAATTTAACTTTCGTTACGTGTAATCTAGGATGCTCTGACATACAAATGAATTGTTGATAGTAAGAAATGTTTGACAGCGACTTTCAAAACGCGTTAGAATTTATAAAAGTCATAAAAATGGTGTTATTTAACTTGTGAAGAAAACATTGAAATATAAAAAATAATAAAACCTAATTCATTATCGTAAATAGGTGTAATTGCATATTTAAACGTGGATTTTTAGTTCTGATCAACTTTGTTTAATAACAATTTTTAATATTGTCAAAAATAAAGGTACTTTACTCCTGGGCAAAATTAATATTTTTTAATACCTCGTTTACGCCTAAAAAAATTTAATATCTGATGCGTTTTAGGTTTTTGACCATGCAGGACTTATTATGAAGAATAATTTTTCGTAAAATTAATAATAAAAAAGTTTTCCATATGTTTCCAACTTACGGAGACATACTGTATAAGTTTGAACATTTTAGTCTCAATTATTTTAAATAATTAAAATATTTTATTTGCAAGCGCAAAGGTTGTCTAAAGTGGCAGTCATTAAATTTTTAAACAGTTGCAGCTAAGCCACGTTCTATAAGGTTTAAAATATTTCTCACAAAAAACCTATAGCTTCAGCCTACACTTTTTTCTTTTATAATTTTTTTAAAAATTTAGATTAGATACTATGTAATACAATAACGCAACTTTTTATTTTATTTGCGAAAACACGTTTAAAAAATAAAAACAGTAAATAAACCTGTTATATTAATATTTTTTTTACAAATTTGTAATGTTCTTATTTACCCACCTTTTTATTTGTTAGTGCTATTTTTATCATTTGTGTTATATATATTGTATATTTTTTTATGTTATTTTTAATAATTTATTTTAGTCCTAATATACCACGTTTGTTTAATTTATGATTATATACAATAAATAAAAATGATTTTTGGGAAGACCCTTCAAATGCTTTTAAATAAGTTGTTCGTTTATTGATATGAGTTAATCAGCAAAGAAATAAAAATCGCAAGTTTGGAAAAAATGAGTAAATATTCTGATTAAATTAATAGTAGGATATAATTTATATTTACTTTTTGATGTGCACTACCTTTTCATCGATGGTTTGCGATTATACAGGGTGATTGAAAAAACATATACCATCGTTAAATGGGAGATTTCTTAGCCAGAAATAAGACAAAAATTTTGTATAAATATAGCTCTAAAACGGTCACATCTTAAGGATACAAGGTTTTTAGAATTGAGCTTTATTTTTAAATTTGGTTTTTTTAATTTGAATGAAACTTGGTACGGTTACATTAACCGAAATACACCTGATGATAAACTATTGTTACTATTCTGCTTACTGTGTGTGCTTTTAATTTCTGCTTGTATTTTAATATTTTTAGATTCTATTTTTGTGATAATGTTTATTCATGTTTTGTCTAATTTGTTTAAATATTTTTATATCTTTTAATATATATTTTCTGTATAATCTTTGTTAATGAGAATGTTTTTTTCTTATAAAAATAAAGAAAATTGTTTGACTTTGACTATTATGGTACAGTGGCGTAGCTACGGGCAATTTTAATCATCTTTTAACCAGGATTTCGTCATAACTTTTTTGATATTTATATTATTGATAATCATACTTACTTTCTGCGTAGTTGTACATGAAAAAGGTACTCTTTAATTAACTCGATAAACTTAACGGGTTTTGAGATATTCTGATTTGAAACTATTATAAAACTATTAACAATTTTAATTTTTACCCAAAAAAAATCAATAAATAGATAATTAAATGCATATATTTGAGACAAGGAGTGAATACCAAAATATTGTATACTGTAAAAATTTTAAACGTTGCTTTGTTGGCCTGTTCGTATCATGCGTTTAAAATTAGAATATCTCAAAAGCCATTAAGTTTATGGAATTAATTTAGAAATACCCTTTTTATGTAAAACTAAGCAAAAAATAGGTATCATGTACAGGGTCTTTGATTATATATTCGTATAATATGGAGCCTTTATTTTTGAAAATAGAAAAATATATTTTATTAACAAATTATAGGTTTTCTTCCATATTATCTTCTGAAATTATCAGTAAAAAAATATCGCTTTAAAAAAGTGAAAAAATATGAGCAATTATTCTTAATAGTTAAAATGATAAACTTTAACTTTTTACAACATCAAGACATCAAATTTATCATAGCAATTTTATTGTTTCCATGGCTTTCTTGATACTAATATGATTTTTTTTTTCAATTTATTTATAATTTAAGCTAAAATATCACGAAAACAGAAAAAAATTCGTTGTAGCCCCTAATATACAGGGTATTCCATTTAAAAAAGTTGAAGTTGCTCATATTTTTTATTTTTTTTAATGCAATATTTTTTTTATCTTCAAAAATAAAGGTTCCAGATGCCACTTAAATATAATCAAAGACCCTGTACCAAATTATCAGTAACGACGAAATAATGGCAAAAAATAAAGTAAAGTAACAAGAGTTTGTTATTAAAAGGTGTAGTTCGGTCAATCTTCTAACTGTCATTCAAATTAAAAAACCCAATTTTTAAAGAAAATCATAATTTCGAAAGGCTATGATGCAGTTTTTGCAGAGTCAATGTTTCTACTCTTTTAATTTTGATTATTAATTGAATTGTTTTTTTATGTACATGTAAGAGTGTTATATCTTAATTGTTATTGTGTGGTTTTATTTAATTGTATTTATACTTTTTATGATTTTAATATGTTTAAGTAATTATATGTATTTTAAATATATTGTTTGACGTTTCTTTGTCATTTTAAATGATTTTGTTGTATGTGGTTTTGTGAGTCGCCCCTTGTAAGACATGATAACATTTTTTTTTCAATATGTATATACAGTACATCCAAAATTAAACTCTATATAAAGAATTGCATAATAATAAAATTTTAATTAGGGTAAAAAGGTTTTTAGAATTAAGTTTTTAAAGTTTACAATAATTTTACTGTTAAAAAACTAAAATATTTGTTTTATTTTGTTTTTACAAATTGAGCTGCTGTTTTTTAAAGCAACTATCTTTGGGTTAAGTTGATGTTTTTATTTTATCTTTTTATAAATTTAAAATATGGATTTTTAATTACTTATATCACACTTGAAGCAGAATTGATTAAAACACATTTTCTACATTCATATGTATTACATAGCAGTCAAAGATAACCCTTTTTACCCTTCATGTTGCTATGGAAATAATGTTTTTTAATTAGTTGATAAGTGTGACTCATTATCATGGGACATTGCGTGCCTTAAAGAAAATAAAAATTCACACTCATATTAAAAAAACTATATCATTTTGTACTGCATACTGAAGGTTACATTAAAAATCTTTAAAGTATTCATAATAAGTCCAGGATTTCAGCTTGCTGCTAGAATTTCTTCCATTTAACCAATTAACTAGCTACTTTTATTAATAAGCTACATTTTAGTGATATATACGTAGAATATAATTTTGGAGACACTGTATTCAGGAAGGACTTGTCAGAATATCTTAATTAAATTTCATGCAATATTCTTAGTAACAGGCATTTTTTAATTCCTTAAGAAAATCTTAAGTAGTTTATTTGATTTTTTTATAGTTTTAGCGTAAAATTTAACAACGAATGATACCTTTTAAAATTACAGTGAGATTATGTTATTATATTTTTAATATTGTTACCATTAGGTGATATTATTTAAGATTCCATGATCTTTAGTTTTTAAGATAGCTTTTTATTGTTCAATTGTTCCTTACATACAAGTAAATGAATCAGACGTTTAAAGTTATTTTCTTTTTCACCATTAATACCAAGAAGCGTAAAATTAAGAAATTTTATATACAGGATTGGCAAGGCAAGGGCTTGGGAGCCAACTTTAATGTAATAGAGTAGGATACATATGGTATGGCCCCAGATTAAAAAGAAAACGACAACAATTTCCCCTATCCCACTTCCAATACAACGACGGTCGACGGCGCCTACGGTTCGTTTGTAAAATTTTATTAGCAATTTTATAAATGTTTTAAAAATCATTTTATAAAACTTTTATTAAAAAAAAAGTTATGCTTTTAAACAAAAAAAGAAATTTGTAAAAAATATTAGTATTTTTAGAATGGTTAAGATACTTTATTATTGTTAATAATAGGTATTTATTATTTTATCGAGCAAGACAACATAAATAATTTTATTTGCAAATGTGCAAAAGGAAATTATACCAGCTGTAAAACGTAAATGTTAATTTTGAGGAAATTTGGTTTCAGCGGATACCTGTCCTGCTCATAACGCAAGGGCAGTTTAGGAATTTCTCACTATGACTTTTTCTGAACAACCTTTTGATTACTGTTGTATTAAATACAACAGTGATTAACATGATTGCATAAAAACGCTTTTAGGCGACGGGGATTCCCCGGTCGTTTCTTTCGATATACCATTGTTATCATTCACTTTCACTACAGGAATGGAGTAAATTATTTTATTAATAAATACTTCCTTATTCGTAAGATCGTGAAATTCGTGTAATTTTACGAATAATCGTGAGATCTGTCATCACTGACTAGTGTGTGTGTGTGTGTGTGTTGTCGCAGTCCGCCCGAGGTATTCCCCTTTTCTTCTTGGGTCGGTAGAAATTGAATCGGAAACTCCACGTTTTCTGTCTGTCTTTATTTTGCTCAAGCCTTTGCCTATTAAATTAACATCTCCTTTTATCGCACTGAAAATCTCTGCACCTAAGAAATTATTTGTCAGACGTGCTTATATATATATATATATATATATATATATATATATATATATATATATATATATATATATATATATATATATATATATAATAAATAAAATAATAATTTTATTTTTAAAAAGGTTTTATGAATTAATTTAAAAAAAGGGGTTTAATTTAAAAGTATTTAGGGAGAAATTTTTAATTTTTTAAACAGCAATTTTTTCTTTAGATTCATTTTTGGGCCCAAATAAATATAAAGTTAATATAAAATAACAAAAAATTTTGCACAAGTTAATCAAAAAATATTTCGTATATTAATTTATGGGTCATTCCATATGAAATCGTCTTATTGGCAAAGCCATTATTTTAGATTTTGTTCTAACTTTGAGGAAATCTTTATGAAGGCCCCAGAGAATGATTTCCATGCAATTTAATTTTTAGAAGCGCCCGTTTCCGCCTGTCCGTATTAAAAACCTTCAAAAACACCATTTTTATGCTTTATAACATTTAGCTGTTAGAATTTTTCCATTAAATATATTTATACGTTCGATAAATTCGAAAGGAAAGGTAGTAGTTCTACCGCAGACATTAAAAATTATCTAGTCTATACCTCTAAATAATGATGGGTGCGGTTTATTTTTATTTTCGTCCATTTTGACTGTTTATTGATTAAGTGGACATAGAATAGAAAAATAAAGTCGATATCATCCGAATAGATCACTCTTTATATAAAAAATCAACTCTTGAAGTTTTGAAATTTTAAAAAAATGGTATTCAGATCAGTAAATGGGTATGTCTACTCCCAAAAAAAAATTTAAAACTCACAAATCTTTAGTTCTTACCTTTAACTTTAAGCAACTGTTTTTTCCCTTTTTTATTTTATTTGTAATGGGTATTTTAAACAAAAATTTTTTACATGAAAATGCTTTTGGGAAAAAAAGTGGCTTTTTTTCCACTTTAAAATTTAAAAATTTTTTAAACCCACGTGTTTCCCTTCACTATAGCAGGAATGTTTCCCAAGAATAAACATTATCAGCCAAAAGGGAAAAACCCCTTTTCAAATTTAGCAACATTACAATTTTTTTTTTTTCCGGCAACTAATATAGGGCTTTTTAGAATTAATTTTAATTTAAACTGAAAAATTTCAAAAAAGGTTCACTCGAATATCATCAATGTATATATATCAGCAAAAAAGATCTTTCATTGGGGCATAATACAGGGTGTTACAGAAATTTTTGATAAAAATTTAGGGGGAGATACTACATGTAATAAATGAAAAAAAATTCATATAAACATGGGTCGGAAAAGCTTTTTTTTTGTCGGGGTGTTTAAATTTTCGCCTTTTTTTATTTACATTTCTCGAAAACCCCTGGAGAAATTTAGATAAGTTTTGCTGAAATGTTTTTTATAGGTCACAATTACATGTACAAAATTATTTTCTAAGGACTTACATCAGTGGCGTTCATGCGGTAAGTTCTTATTTTAAAAAAAAACTGTACGCCCTGGGTTTTTCCCAAAAATTTTATTAATTTCTTAAAAGTTTAATTCTGCTTAAAAAATACCTTTGAATTTTTTCCTGACTTACCGTTTTGAAATAAAAATTAATTTATTAATCCTATCCTATAAGCTTTTCCCCGGAACCTCAAATATTTTGAAGGGGGAAAGGAATAGAATGCGATTAAAACATGCATTTACGCAAAAGAAGCCATTTTCTAATCAAAGTTACAATCAAATAAATTATTTCTGAACAATTAGTCAAATAAAATAATAAAATTTTAAATAAAACATGAAACATAAGTGTACTTTTAGTTTTTTTTCGAAAACATAAGTCAAAGAAAAATTCCAAAAGATACTTTTTTAAACATAATTAAACTGGGTTTAAAGGCAAAATTTTTTTTGGGAAAACCAGTGGCGTACAGTTTTTTTTAAAAATAAATACTTACCACACAAACCCACTGATCTAGTGCCTTAGAAAACAATTTTGTACATGTAAATGTGACCTATATTTATACATTTGCGTGTACAAAAACTCATTTTTCTCCACGAGTTTTGGGAAAAGTGAAGCCCGGATCCATTTATATGAACTTTTTTTCATATTTTTGGATGTATAATCTGCCCCTAAATTTCCTCAAAAA